>JAJMKZ010000389.1:0-29810 GCA_030564005.1 Ruyongia tratensis | reverse complement strand
ATCATCAAAATCTTCATCAATATCATCAAAATAATCATCATCTTCATTATCTTCCTCCATAGGTTCAGGTAAATCAGAATCTTCACTAATGTTCCCACTTGTATAACTATTTATTATTGTTGTTGTTGTTGTGTTATTATTATTATTATTATTATTAAAGGTTGTATTATTTTCAGGGATTGTTAACATTTCATCTGAATTCAAATTAGGGATTTTAAATATTTTTGAAGAAGTAGAATCATTTGAATAATATGAAGGATTTGAAGAATAAACATTGGCAGCAGCTACAGCAGTTGCAACATTTACAGCAGTAGCTACATCAACAGGGTTTAAATCATGATTAATTTGTGATTGATTTTGAATTTGAAGATTGCTGTTATTATTATTATTATTATTATAATTATTAGTAATACTATTATTACTAATATTTGCACCGTTGTTTAAAGATTCTGGCAAGTTATATAGCTCATCTTCCATAACATCAGTCAGAGTTCGACGTAGTTTAGGGAAATTAGCTAATGAAGTCATCTTTTATTGAATTTAATTTGATATTTTTATATTGAATTTTTTAAATAAAAGTTTTTAAAGTTTTTGAAGTTTTTGAATTTTTTGAATTTTTTTTTTAGGGGATTTTTTTTTTTTTTTTTTTTTTTTTTTTTTTTTTTTTTTTTTTTTTTTTTTTTTTTTTTTTTTTTTTTTTTTTTTTTTTTTTTTTTTTTTTTTTTTTTTTTTTTTTTTTTTTTTTTTTTTTTTTTAATTAAAATTTAAATTTAAATTTTCCCTTTTTTTTTTGGTAAAATTTTAAATTTTAAATAATTTTTGAAAGAATTTTAGTTGATATTTTTGTAAATTTTAAAAGTTTAAAGTGAAAAATATTTTGTTTTAAATATTATTATTATTGTAGATTTTTTTTTTTAATTTTAATTTTGTTTCTGCCTTTTTTTTCAAGTTATTTTTATAGATTTTAGAAATTTCTAGAAAAGATTTGATTTTAGACGGATTTAAGAAGGGAAATAACGGTTTTTACGGGGATTTAATTATTTATTTATTTATTTATAATAAATAGTTAATTAATTTGTTTCTATTAAAATAATTTTTTGAAATACCTTTGGAAATGATAGAATAGGTGTGAAAAGTTTAAAAGATTAATCTAAAGGTATTTTTTTTTTTTTTTTTTAGTTTTAATTTTTTTTGTTGTTGATATCATTTAAAATTGAATTAGAATTATTTAATGATGAAATACTCATTGGATTAATAAATCCTTTATTAAAACTAGTTAATATATTTGGATTAGATGATGATGGTACTGATGAATTCAATGAAGTTAATGGATTTGATAAATTTCTTTGATTACTATCATTAGTATTATTATCATTAATATTTAAAATTGAATTAGAATTATTTAATGATGAAATATTCATTGGATTTAAAAAATTTTTAAAAGAATTTAATGATGATAATGATGATGAATTTTTTAAATTATTATTTGAAATTTTTGGTAATATTGTTAATCTATTTTGAATTTCAAAATTATTATTTGAATATAAATTTTTTGAAATTATTGATGAATTATTAATACTATTAAATGATTTTTTTGAATTTAAATCATCAATTTTTTTAATTTCTGATGTTAAAATTGATGTTAAATTATCAATTTTTGATTTATTAATTAATTTTGAATTATTATTATTATTAATTTTTAAAATTTTATTTTTATTATTATTATTTTTATTTTTTATTGATATTTTTGATAATAATGAATAATCTTTTTCAAATATTTCATCATTTTTTAAATATTTATAATTTGATTCAATTATTGTAACTTTAAATTCTTTATTTAAATTTTTATTATTTTTAAAATTTAAATTTTTAATTAAATTTAAATCATTTTCAATTTCAATTTTATTACAAGATTTAAAAATATTTAAATTATTTAATTCAATATTTTTATTCTTAATTGATAAATCATTAGCAATATTATTTAAAATATTTCTTTCTTTAATATTAATTCTTTTATTATTTTTAAAATTTTTAATTTTTAAAAATTTATTTAAATTATTAAAATCATTAAAAAAATTATAATAATTTTTAAAATTAATTTGAAATTTTTTAAATTTAATTAATTCATTAATTTCATTAAAAAATTTTTTAAAAATTATTTCTTTATTAAATTTAATTTCATTATTAATTAAATTAAATTCAAAATTAAATTTTTTTTTTAAAATTAATAATTTTGAATTATATTCATTTAAAAATTCATTAAAATAATTTTTAATATCAGGTAAATCAATTAAATCATTAAATTGATTTAATTTATTAATAATTGAATTTTCATTATTAATTATTAAATTTTCAATTTTATTATTATTATTATTATTATTATTAAAAAATTTAAAATTTTCAATATTAAAATTTAAAATTTTATTTAAAAATTCTTCTTCTTCATTAATAATATTTTCTTCATCATTAATTAAACTTTGATTTAATAAATCTTGTAATTTATTTAAATTTTTTAAAAATAAATTAATTCTTTCTAATCTAATTTTATTAAAATCTTTAAATAATTCTTTATAATCATTTTGTAAAATTTTTTGATATTTATTAATTTGTTCTTCTGATAAATTTAAAATAATTGATTGAATATCTTCATCATCATAATTAATTTCTTCTTCTTCTTTTTCTTCTTTTTCTTTTTTTTCTTTTTCACTATAATTATTTATTGGTATTTCATTACCATTTAAATTATTTGTATCCATTATTTAAACCTAATATCGCTTATATATACAATATAACCTTTTTTTGTAAACTTTTTTTTTCTTTTTCTTTATAGAAAACACAAACTACAAACACCCAGAATATATAGAATTTAATTAAATAATTAACAATTTTCCTTTTTTTTTTTCGTAACTCAAAAAAGAAGAATTTTATTATAATTTAAATTTTAAATGATTTGTTATAAATTAAATTTTGGGATTTTTGTAAATAAAAATTAAATTAAAAAAAAAATAAAAAATAAATAAAAAAAAGTGATTTTAACTATTTTCGGTAATTACCTAATTTGGCAACAATAATTTTTTTTGATAATTTATCAATTGCAAAAAATATTAATAATTTAATAGTAGTTATAATAATAATAATAAAATCTTAATTTTTTAATTTAATTTAGAATATATTGAATCAATTAATTCAATTCTTTGGAAAAAAGTTTTGAAAAAATTGATTTTTAAACTTATTTTAACTATATTTAAAAACTTTATTACTTTAATAATTTTTTTTAAAAAATTGAAATGGATTTTTTTTTTTTTTTTTTTTAATAAATTATGTTTTATTGTTGAGAAAATAGACAAGAGATTTAATAATAATGAATTTAATATCAGTTTTACTTTACTATTCTATTAAATTTAAAAATTATATATAGAATTTTTTGTTGTTGTAGAGAATTTCACGGGGTAAATTGAATTCTGTCATTTTTTATGGTTTTTGTGGTTGATGTTGTTATTATTATTATTATTATTAGATTTAATTGTTTTAGTTATTATTGATAAATGATTAGTGATTATCAAGAAATATCATGTGTTTAAAGAAGCTATAAAGATAGATCAAATAATGATATATTAATTAATACTTACAATTTGATAAAAAAACAGATATAACCAAAAGCCAATTTTATATTTAAATAAAAAAAAGAATAAAACCTAATATACATTTAATATTTTTCTTTAAAATAAAAATAAAATAATAAAAAAAAAAAGAACTAACCCCTTAAACAATATAAAACGTACAAAACATTAAAAAGAACCCAATTTTAGAAATAATAATAGAATAAATCAAAATAATAATAATACTAATTTTTGACAAATTCTAATAAAAATTTAAATCTTTTAATTACCAAAACCATATAATGTTCTACCTTGTCTCTTTAAGGCATAAACAACATCTAATGAAGTAACAGTTTTTCTCTTTGCATGTTCAGTATAAGTAACAGCATCTCTAATAACATTTTCTAAAAATGATTTTAAAACTTCTCTAACTTCTTCATAAATTAAAGCAGAAATACGTTTAACACCACCTCTTCTTGCTAATCTTCTAATTGCTGGTTTTGTAATACCTTGAATATTATCTCTTAAAACTTTTCTATGACGCTTAGCACCACCTTTACCTAAACCTTTACCACCTTTACCTCTACCAGACATTATATTATATTATATTATATTATGATTTAATTTAATTTAATCAAATTTTGATTTGTTAATTAGAAAAAAAAAATAAGATTTTAAGGAAATAGATTTAATTATATATATATATATATATATAAAACTTGTATATTATTTTGTGATTTTCTTTGTTTTGTTTTTGTTTTTGTTTTTGTTTACTATTATAGTAGTTAGATTATTAGTGCTGAGAATTACTCTGAATGTAGTGTAGATCTGGGTCCGTGGGGCAGTTAGTACTGAAAATTACGCCTAGAGTCTCTTATCAATGCGCAGTTCTGGGAACGCCTCCAAACAGAAAAAAAGAAAAATGTTCTAGACTGGATAAGAAGAAAATAAAAAAAAAAAAGTTAGTTGGTTAGTTAGTGCTGAGGATTACGCAGTAGTTGATTATTTAATCGTAATTCTCAGCACTAACAATTTCAAAAACTTATGACTATTTTTTTATTTTTATTTTTATTATTTTTATTTTTTTTTTTATAAATAACAAATAAATTCGCCTTCCACCCCCCAAAATTCTTTATTTTATTAACAATCATTTAAACTAAATTTAAACCAAATTTTTTTTAGAAAAATGGCTAAGACTAAACAAACAGCAAGAAAATCAACTGGTGGTAAAGCCCCAAGAAAACAATTAGCTTCAAAAGCTGCTAGAAAATCAGCTCCATCAACTGGTGGTGTTAAAAAACCTCATAGATATAAACCAGGTACTGTTGCTTTAAGAGAAATTAGAAGATTTCAAAAATCTACTGAATTATTAATTAGAAAATTACCATTTCAAAGATTAGTTAGAGAAATTGCTCAAGATTTTAAAACTGATTTAAGATTTCAATCTTCTGCTATTGGTGCTTTACAAGAATCTGTTGAAGCTTATTTAGTTTCATTATTTGAAGATACTAATTTAGCTGCTATTCATGCTAAGAGAGTTACTATTCAAAAGAAGGATATTCAATTAGCTAGAAGATTAAGAGGTGAAAGATCATAATTTTTTTTTTAAAAATTTTTTTTAAATTTAATTTAAATTTAATTTAATTTAATTTTTATGATTTTTTTTTTCAGGTTATTTTTTTATCGGTTGTGCTTTTATTAATTATTATTATTATTATTATCTTTACTATACTTATTTGTTATATTAAAAAAATGGGAGGTGTGTGTAAATTTTTTAGGTATTATTTTTGAATAGTTTTTTTTTTTTTGGATTTTGAACTTTTTTTTTTGGGACTTCTTTTTTTTTATAAGAATATGAGATAATATTTTGGAAAGAATATATTTAAGTTAGTTTTTAATTTTTATATTTAATATTATAGTATTAATTTTTAATCTAATTGTATTGTATTTTTACCTTTTGATTTATGATTTATGATTTATCAGACATAATTATGGAGATGAATAAATTAATTTAAATTAAAATTGTTTATCAATTATATAAATAATCTCTATAAAAAAAAATTCAATTAATATTAAAACTATTAGTTTCAATTTCAGTTCTTTTTTTTGCAATTTCTGGATCTAAATAATAAATACTTTTTTCATCATTTAAATTATTAATTAATTCCATTTCATCATTTAATTTTAAAATTAATGGTATACCATTAGGTATATTAATATTTTTAATATCATCATCATTTATTTTTTGAATTAATTTTAAAATTGATCTAATTACTGAACCATGAGTAACTATTAAAATACATTGATTTTTAATTAAATCATTCTTTATTTGATTATATAATAATGGTGATAATCTATCAACAACCATATGTAATGATTCACCTTTTGGAATTCCTAATATCTTATCTGTATTTGTTATATCTTCATCATCATCTTCAATTGATTCTTTTAATTCTGGACAAACTTTTAAATTATACCTTGAATAAGTATTTAAATCATTAATTTCATCAATATAATTTAATAAAGGTGGTATACCATTATATTCTCTTCTCCAAAATTTAAATTTTTCAGATCCATATTTATTTAAAATTTTTATTTTATTAAAACCTTGTAATGAACCATAATGTCTTTCATTTAATCTCCAATCTCTTTTAATATCAATCCATAATCTATCAATTGTTTCAAGTATAATATTCCCAGTTTGACATGATCTTGTTAATCTTGATGTATACATTACTTTTGGTTTTAATTTTGTTCCATCTTTCATTATATGATTATTTATTAATAAACCTGCTTGTTTTGCTTGTTCTTTACCAATTAAACTTAATGATATATCTAACCAACCACAAAATTTATTTGTTGAATTAAATTCAGATTGTCCATGTCTTAATATAATTAATGTATTATAATTCTTCTTTTTTTGTTCAATTGAATTAGAATTAATCATTATTATTAAGATTTTTAAAATTTAAATTTTATTTTAAAAATAAATTTATTTAAATTTTTTATTATTATATTTATTATTATATTTATATTTATTTATATTTGAATTTTTTTAATTTTTTTAAACGTGGAATGGTTCCTAAATTTTTTTTTACTTTCTCTGTCTAAAAATTTTTTTTAAAAGGGAGTTCCAGCCTACTCTGCTTAGAGTCTAGAGTTTTAGGCAGAGTAGGCTGAAACGACCAACCCCGGAGTTCTCTTTATAAGGAGTCCTCTCCAGTAAGTAAAAAAAAATAAAAATAAAAATAAAAAAATAATGTTAACTCCGGTGTTATATCCGGACAGAAAGTGTATATTAGTAAAAGTTCACCATAAGAATAGTAGTAGTTTTTTTTTATATTAGTTTAATAGAAAATAAACAGGTATTTAATACCATTTATTTAAACTACTGACTCTTTGATGAATGATTTTTTGATTGTTAAATTTTTTTTCACCAGCCGCAGGTTTAATATAATAATCTATAGTATCTTATAATTAGATATTGAAATTAAAAAAATTAAACCTAATTAGTAACAGTAGATTTAATAGGTTTCTGACCTTTGACTAGAAAACTAATAAAATCCTTTTTTCCTAGGCAACAAACACTATTTTTTTTTTGTTTTTGTTTTGTTATTTTCCTCTTTAATGACGACCAAATAAGAAGAAATTTTTTTTTTTGTTTTTTTTGTTTTTTGTTTTTTTTTTTATTATTATAGAAATTATGAATTAATCCATATTTTTATAACTTTTAATACAAATAATTAACTTTATTGAACTTAATTAAACGTTTAAAAATTAAAAAAATTTAGTTCATTTAAATCATTAAATTGGGGATTATTCGTTTTCAACAAGTCTCCCATCACGGATTACACTATATTTTACCATATTTCTTTAATTTACAAAACTTACAAGATATATAACAAAAAAACAAATCAAACTATCAAATAAATATAAAACTAATAAAACTAATAAAACAAATCACAATTCTTTTAAAATTTTTCAAACACCAAAAAAAAAATTGCCAAAAAAAATTGCCAAAACTAAAACCAAAAAAAAAACCAAAAAAAAAACTCCTTTTAAAAAAAAAAAAAATTTTGACCATAAAAAAACTTTTAAGAAATAAACAACAAATTAATTCAAAATAATTAGAAAATATTAGTAAAAATGATAGAAAATATGGACAACACTCATAACACTACTACTACCATTCATTCCCAACAACATTCTTCTCCAAAACCATCAACCGCTTCATCTCAACCATCACAGAATATAAATAATGACAATAAAAGACCTTTGGAACGTAATGTTGAGGGTAATAGTCAACACCATGGTCAAGGTAATATTAATATAATACAAAATTCAAATAATCATAATCATATGGATAAAAAATTAAAAATGGAAGAGAAAGATGAAATAAGGTTGCCTCAAAAAGATGCTATAATGAATAATAATAATAATAATAATGATAATAATGATAAAAAAGAAATAGAATCTGCTTCAGGTAGCAGTAATGTTGATGATGATGATAACAACAATGATGATAATGATGATGGTGATGATGACGATGACGATGATGACGATGATGACGATGATGATGATGATGATGAAATTAATATGTCTTTACTACCACCAAAGGCTAATAAAGTATTTTTAAGAAAATTAAATGGTAAATGGCAATTACCATCAATAACAACTGAACAATGTTCAATAACAAGAAAATTTTTACAAAAAAAAGGTATGAATGAATTTTTAGATTATTTTTTACCAGAAAAACCAAATTCAACAAATCTTTTATATATTGTTTTAATTTTAGGATTTTTCCCAAATGATGTTGAACAAGATGATGAATCTGAAACTTATCTTTATCAAGTTATTAAATATTTACAAAAGGCAATGAATAAAGTTTTAGAAATGAGATTAAAATTATATGATTTTAGTTCAATTGAAACTGCTTTAAAAGCTATTCAAAATTCAAAAAAAATTATTGTTTTAACAGGTGCAGGAATTTCAACAAGTTTAGGTATACCAGATTTTAGATCTTCAAAAGGTTTATATTCTCAAGTTAAAGATTTAGATGTTGATGATCCTCAAGAAGTTTTTGCTTTAGACGTTTTTAAAAGAAATCCTGATATTTTTTATAGTATTGCTCATATGATTTTACCACCAATTAATGCTTCAACTCCATTACATGTATTTATTAAATTATTAAATGATAAAGGAAAATTATTAAGAAATTATACTCAAAATATTGATAATTTAGAACAAAATGTTGGTATACCTGATGATAAAATTATTCAATGTCATGGATCTTTTAAAACTGCAACTTGTCAAACTTGTCATTCAAAAGTTAAAGGTGAAAAAATTTTTAAATATATTAGAGAAAAAATTTTACCAATTTGTCCAAAATGTGCAAATGATAGAAAAAAAAAATTTATAAAATATGATGATGAATATCCAAATAAAGCTTATGGAGTTATGAAACCTGATATTACATTTTTTGGTGAAGATTTACCTGAAAGATATTATCAATTTATTAAAAAAGATATAATGGAATGTGATTTATTATTATGTATTGGTACTTCATTAAAAGTTTCACCAGTTTCAGAAATTGTTAATATGATTCCAAGAAAGATACCACAAATATTAATTAATAAAAATTTAATTCCTCATGCTGAATTTGATGTTTCAATATTAGGTTATTGTGATGATGTTGCTTGTTATTTAACAAAAAAATTAAATTGGGAATTAAAACATGAAAGATTTAAATCAATTTTAGATTCAAATTTACAAGTTATTTCATTAAATGAAGATGCAGGTATTTATGAAATTAAATCTGAAGAAATTTTAAAACAAGAAAATATTAAAAAAACTTTTAGTTTAAATATTGATATGAAGCATTAAATTAAATTAAATTGAAAATATAAGAATCATTATAGAAATAAAAAATTTAAATTCTTAAAACTGAATTTTACCTTTTTACTTTATATTATTTTATATTTTGTAGTTTGTACTCAATATAAGTAGTGATTTTAAGAATAAATTTGATTTCCAAAATCTTGCCTTTCTTTTGGAAAATTGTGCTACTAAGAAAATGGGTTAATTTTGATGAAAGTAAAACAAACATCATTTGTGTTATATACGTTTCCAATCTGGCTTTCCAATCAATAAATATTAGGCTTTACAAATACCAGTAAAATATGAGAAATTATATTCCTGGTAATTTCTATACAATTTTTTTCTTCTTCCTCCAAAAAGACCAAAGACTAAATTAATTGATGTGTATCATGCACAAAAGCTCAAAAAATATGGAATTTTTACTGAAAAATAATCAAAGTTCTTCAACCTCTATTAAAGAGGACAACACTCATTACAATAAGATTACTTCTATTCAAAATCAAAATCATATTATATTTCTAATACTTTTAATTATAAAATTATGAATTTAAATTTAATTTTAATGTTGATTTTAGTAAAAATTCTTACAAAAGTAAAAATTCTTACAAAAGTTAAAAAAAAAAAAAAAAAAAAAATTGAACACGTTAAAATTTTTTTGTTTACTTTTAAATTTAATTTCAAAAAATCATTAAAACTTTTTGTTTAAAATCTTAGTTCTATTTCCAATTCTTATTATTTATTAGATTCTAATAATTCTAATTATTCTACTTTTTTCTTTTTTTTTTTTTTTTGTTTGTTTTTTTTGTTTTTTTTACCTGGGTTTATCAAAATGAGTACACTTAAAGAAAGAAAAGAACAATTTGTTTCAAATTTATCTGGTGGTACAATCTCTGAAATCAATCAAGTAACTTCAATTGCCATTGTTTCTTATATAATATGGAATATAATCAATAATAACACTGATTGTTTTAAAATAATACCAAAGAATGAAGGTAAATCTAAAGGTAAATGGTCTCTATTTTCATTATTTTTAGATTTTGTTATAAATTGGTTAGGTTTATTATTAAGTATAACTATTTATTCAAATAATCCTCAAATGTTAGCAATTGTTATGTATTTACCTTGTTTATACTTAATTATTAATAAAATTTTTTTAAATAAATCAAATAATAAATTAAATAATGAAACTAAAAAATTTAATAATAATGATACTAAAATTAATAATAATGAAGAAAATGAAAATAAATTAAATGATATAAAGAAACAAATCAAACAATTTTTACCAAAAAAATCATTTTTAACAGCTTATAGAGGTGGTATGCTTATAATTACTTCTTTAGCAATTTTAGCTGTTGATTTTAAAATTTTTCCAAGAAGATTTGCAAAAGTTGAAAATTGGGGGACTTCATTAATGGATCTTGGTGTTGGTTCTTTTATATTTTCAATGGGTATTGTTTCAATTAGATCAACATTAATTAAAGATTTTAAAATTAAGATTAATTCTATAACAAATAATAATAATTCAATTATTTCTTATTTTAATAAAATTTTTATTTCAATTAAAAAAACTTTACCATTATTAATATTAGGTTCATTAAGATTATTCTTTATTAAAAATTTAGATTATCAAGAACATGTTAGTGAATATGGTGTTCATTGGAATTTTTTTATTACTTTAGTTTTAGTTGGTCCATTAACAATTTTATTAGATCCAATTTTAAAATGGATTCCACATTGTTTAATTTCTTTAATTATTAGTTTGATTTATGAATATTCAATTGTTAAAAAAGAAGGTTTTTTAACTTATTTATTAATCTCTCCAAGATATGATTTTTTAAGTTCAAATAGAGAAGGTATTTTTTCTTTATTTGGTTATCTTTCAATATTTTTAGTTGGTCAAAATACTGGATTTTATTTATTACCATCAAAAAAGACAAAAAATAATTTATTTAAATCAACTGGTGAATTAATTAAATCAGAAAATGAATTTAAAAAATTATCAAAATTTAATAAATTAACAACAGTTTCTTCAACAAAAGGTTTAATTATTTGGTTAATTATTTATTTATCATTATTTCAATTTGTCTCTTTAAATCATGATTATACAGTTTCAAGAAGATTAGCTAATTTACCTTATGTTTTATGGGTTTGTTGTTATAATCAAGGATTTTTATTAATGTATGAATTAGTTGATGTGTTATTTCATAATAAAAAGACTACAGAAGAAGAAGATAATTATAACGTTTCTGTATCTTTAGATGCAATTAATTCAAATGGTTTAATCCTATTTTTATTATCAAATGTTTCGACTGGTCTTGTTAATTTATCAATGAATACTCTAGATTGTTCAGATATTGTTTCATTATTAGTATTAATTCTTTATTCATTATGGATTGCAAGTATTGGTGCATTTTTATTATATAAAGGAATCTTTATCAAATTGTAAATAGATAAATAAAATAAAATAAAACAAAATATTAGAATATAAATACATGACTATAGCATTTAATATATAAATAAAATATAAATTAAAAGTAAAAGTTGATATTTTATTTAAGAAAAGTCACGTGAAGAAATTTATGGATGTTTTTTTATCAATTTATAATAACAAAACTTTTTATTCAAAAACTTTCTTTTCTCCTTCCATTACTTTTACTCACCCTTCATTAGTAAAGTTATACTTTTTAACGTTTGTCTTTTTCTTTTATATATACAATACAACAATGTTTTCCATCAGAATTTTTAACTTATGATGAACTTATTACAATTGCTACCAATATAAGTTCAATGGTTCCAAAAGATTAATACTAGATTTACTTATAATTAATTAAATAATGTAGATAAAAAATTGTTTAGAATTAATCCAGAATCAATTTTTGTTGTAACAGATAATAGATTAATGTATAGTGAGTTAATTCCATTGAATACTACTCCTACTGCTAATAATGATGATTTAAACAAGGTATTAGTATCTTTGATATGTTTGAATTTTCTTGAATTGAAAACAGATGTTGAACCAGATATTGAGAAATCAATTTATAGAGATGATGATAAACGTTTAAATTTTTTCTTATTAAGGGAAATGATAAAATTTTAGGTATTTATTTACAATATACTTTGACATCTTATAAATTTTCTTCTAAATCATTATTATTGGTATTGAATATAGGGAAATTAGTACAAATAATAGTTTTTGTATTGATGATCACAGATAAGTGTTATATTTTGGATTTCGGTTATGTTAAGTTTATTCAATAGTTAATTTTTTGTTGAGTAAATGTATAATATTCAATATATATCTATTAATCTTTGAAGTAAAAGTTTCTGCTCGTAATATGTCAAAAGTCACGTGATTTTAAGCACAAAATATTTTACAAATCAGGAAATTAGGCGTAAATCGCTAAATCAGGAAAATTTACGAAATATTGTTTTGTTTTTGTTTTTGTTTTGATTTCTGAAATAAATGAAATTAAATTTTGATTATTATCTTTTTTGTATTAAAAAGAAGGAAGAAAAAGGGGTTTGGTCATTATGTTCAATCAGAGAATATCTCAATTAGATAGACTTCCCACTATCAAAGGCCTGTTCCTCGAGGAATCTGTAGGACAAGGTGCTTTTGCAGTGTAAGTTTTTTTTTTTAAAACAATGAGGATTAAATGTCAATATATACTAACAACAATGATATTATAGTGTTAAAGTAGGGAGACAGATAAATAATCCTTCTAAAGTATTTGCTGTTAAATGTATTCATTTACGAACTTGTCAATCTCAAGGTGTTTCAAAACAAGATATTGAAAGAGAAGTATTAATTCAAAAAAATTTATCACAACATCCAAATATTGTTAAAGCATATCAATTAATATTTGATCATTATTGGGGTATAATATTGATGGAATTTACACCTGGTGGTGATTTATTTGATAAAATTGAACCAGGTGTTGGTGTTGGTGAAGAATTAGCACATTTTTATTTTAAACAATTATTAAATGCAATTTCATTTATTCATTCAAAAGGTATAACTCATAGAGATATTAAACCTGAAAATATTTTATTAGATATTAATGGTAATTTAAAAATTTGTGATTTTGGTTTAGCAATTGTTGTTAGAAAGAGTAATAGTAATTCAAAAGATGATGAAAGGTTATCGCATTCAGCAGTTGGTTCACCACCTTATATGGCACCTGAAGTTATAATAAATAGTTTAAAAGGTTATAAAAGTTCAAAAGCAGATATTTGGTCTTTAGGTATAGTTTTATTCGTTTTATTATTAGGTCAAACTCCTTGGGATGCACCGGAATTTAATGATTATTTTTTTAAAAGATTTTATATTAATAATGGTAAAATTCTTGATGAACCATGGAATAAATTATCACCAGAAATTTTATCATTATTGAGAATGATTATTCAAATTGAACCAGAGAATAGACCAAGTTTAGATAGAATTAGAAATCATATTTGGGTAAATAAACAAAATGTATTATCAAGGGATGATGATTTATCAAATGATGGATCAATAATAGCAACAAAATTATTAGAAAGATTACATATTGGATTAACAGATAATGATTATTTGAATATAAAAACAAATGAAAAAAATTATTCATCAATTAATAATAAATATTCATCATCATCACAACCAATTAATGAGTTTGCATTAATGATTGAATCACAAGAAAATGAATTTCAAGAAAGATTATCATCAACTCAACAACCATTATCAAATTTTGATCGTAATAATATTGATAACAATGAAGATCAAGATATACCACAAGAATTTAAAAATCATCCAGCAATTTTACAATTTTCAAATAAGATTAAATTAGGTGGTAATCCAAAATTTTTTGAAGAATTTTTTCAAACTCCAACAACATTTTTATCAATTTTACCAATTCAATCATTATTACCAATAATTATTGATTCGTTACATTTAAAAGGTATTAAAACAGTTTATGATGATTCATTATTAGAAAATAATTTTAGGAAAACTATTTTACAAATTCAAATTATTGATAGAAATAAATTACCATTAAGAGGTAAAATTGTTATTGAAAAATTTGAGAATGGTAATAATCAAAGATTAAAAAAAATTGAATTTAAAAAGATTAGAGGTGATCCATTAGAATGGAGAAAATTTTTTAAAAATATTTCAATTCTTTGTAGAGATGCAATTTATGTTGTTTCTTAAAGTTTTATAAAATGCATTAAAGTTAATTTTTTTTTTTTTTTTTTTATTTATACAATGTAGTTATTAAGCAGGTGGTAAGAATGATGCAAATAGAATAGTTTGTAAAGGAATCCAAATCATTAACCATAATAACCAATATTGGCCATTATTATTTAAAATTTCATCAGTTAAATACCAATAAATTAAAGGTACAAAAGTACCAATTCTATTTATAATTTGAACATGAGCCATTAATAAAATTATAATTTGAAGAATTATTGAAATTAAACTTAATATTTTTAATGAATTTGATGATGAATAAAATTTTTTAAATGATTTAAATAATAATAAATTCATTGGTAATGAAATTAAAAAATTAAATAAATTATTTAAATTCCAATATTTTAGAAATCCAACATTCCAATAATAAGACTGAGCAAATGAATAAAGTGAAGGGATTGTTTTTGAACACCAAGGTCTAGATAATGAATCTAAACAATATTCTTTATATGGTAAATAATTTAAATAAATCAATGATAAAGTTAATAAACAACCATTAATTAGAGGTAAAATTGATTTAAATTTAATTAAATCAAAAATAAATATTAAACCTAAAACAATTGAATTTGATCTTGTTAAAAACGATATTATAAAAGGAATTGATATTAATAAATATTGAATTTTTAATTTATTACCTAATGATAATTCTCTAATATATAAACCAAAAATTGAACTAAAATTTGCAAGATTTTCACTATATGGAATGGATAAAAATATACCACCTGGATTAATTAAATAAAAGATTGATGATTTTAAAGAAAATTCATATTTATCTTTTCTATTAAAAAATACTAATAAAGTTAATTCATAAATTAAAAAACTTGTTAATAAATTTAATAAATTTGATATTAAAAAACCTAGAAAGAATAAATCATCACTGAGAAATTTAAATTGATTAATGAATCTCCACCATAATGGACCAAATACCCATTCATGTTCAAATACTGGACCTTGATTAAATAATCTGTTGAAATATGAGTTATCCCATACTATTAATTTATTAAGAATGTTGTCACTACTGTTTAGATAGTAGTCATTAGAGATATCGAATTGAGATGGAACAAAGTATACTAATGCAAATTGAACACCTTTTATCAAGACAAAACACAGAACTATATCTCTAGCATGGTCTAATTTCATACTTTGAAGGCATTAGATGTTGAATAACGTTGTTTGTTGTTCTTTCAAAAGAAAGAAATAAATAGAGAAATAAATAAATAAATAAAATCACGTGAGTTTGGTGTATGGATGGACCCCTATAGGAAAAAAAAAATAATGATTTAAAAGAAGTTAGTTATCAGTTTAAATAATTAAAATATAAGTAAGAATGGCTGTACTATTAGAAAGAGATTGTATGTATTTATTATACTAATTGGAACAAAAAAGTTTGTACAAGATTGCATACTTTTTTTTAACTTTTTTTGTTTGTTCGTTTATTGCTTTTGAGATCTTACTGTTTACTAACTATATAATAATAGATTGTTATGGTTATGATTGCTCTTCAGGTAGTTGGGCATGGGGTAGATGGATTTTATTTGTTTTATGTATAGTTGGTATTCTATTAATATTAGCATCATGTATAAAGGTTAATAAAAGAAGATTAACTCAGGGTGGTACACCTATTTATGGTACAGCTTGGATGACACCTCCAAGTTATTATACAAGTCAACAAAATGGTGGTAATCAACAATACAATGTTCCAACATATACTGAACGTACAAATGAGAATGATGCCGGTTATTATGATAGTACAGGAGCTTTCCATGTCAATTCATCAATGAAGAATCCAGATGTTTATGAAAATCCACCACCTGTTGCCACCCATTTAAATACTTTGATTCCTGATAATTCTGGTGTTCAACCTTTAGATCAAACATATCAAAGAACTGGTGAAGATGCTAATTTAGATTTCCAGAGAGATTTTGCAAGATATTATGGTGCATCAAATTTAAGTTCAAATAATAATAGTAATAATAGTAATAATAATAATAATAATAATGGTAATAATAATAATAATGGTAATAATAATAATGCTTCAGCAAGTACCAATATAAATCCAAATGATACAGGAACTACATTCTCATCAACAACAACAATAGATTCTGCTCCATTATATTCACCACCATTAGGGCCTCCACCAGCACATTTAAAGAATTAATGTAACTGTTTATATAATGGAGTTATGAAATGAATGATAAATTATATAAATGGAGGAGTTTGAAGGAATTTTTAAAGACGATTTGTGAAGGTCTATAGTGAAGTTAATTATTAATATATATCAATGTGATATCGTAACTCTATAGTAATTGTTGTAATGTTATTAACGTTAAACCCTTTAACAAATATTAAAACCCAAAATCATGTGACTTTTGACCGGGTAAACAATCTTTAAATTTTGCGCATCTACTTATAGATTTTATTATAAGAATTAGGACAGATTTGGTATCAAAATAATGCTGAACTCTCCTATAATTAATATACCATACAATTTTAAACCAAAAACTCAATATTTTAACCAAATTTCACCAATTTAAACAACAAAAGGTCAACATCGAAATGTTAAAAAAAAAATTTTAGCGGTAAAAAAAAAAAAAAAAAAAAAAAAAAAAAAAAAAAAAAAAAAAAAAAAAATTTTTAACGACTCTTTTTTTTTTTTCTTCTCTTTTTAATTTAATCCAATTTTTGAATTCAATTTAATTTAAATCAAAAAATCCATAAAATTAAGACTAAGTAAAAGTACTTGTTAAGGTTTAATAATTATACTATTTTAATTTAAAAAAACCTCCAATTCAATTCACTTTTTTCCAATACAAAGTCTTTTATAAAAACACAAAAAAAATTAGAAAAACTTTTAAAAAAACCAAAAAAAAAACAACAACCCAAACTTACAATGTCTCTTGAAGCTATTGATAAAACTATTGAATCATTAGACAACTTGTCAATCAATGACAAATCTGCTGAAGCCGCCGCTGCTGCTACTCCAGCTACTGCTGAATCATCTGAAGAAAACAGATCTGTTAATGACATTTCTGCCTCTTTATACGTTGGTGAATTAGACCCAGAAGTTGATGATGCTGCTCTTTTCCAACTCTTCTCTGGTGTTGGTCAAGTTTCCTCTGTCCGTGTCTGTCGTGATGCTGTCACTAGAACTTCTTTAGGTTATGCTTATGTTAACTTCCATAACATTGCTGATGGTGAAAAAGCTATTGAAGAATTAAACTACACTCCATTAAAAGGTAGACCAATTAGAATCATGTGGTCTCAACGTGATCCTTCTGCTAGAAAGAGTGGTGCTGGTAACATTTACATTAAAAACTTACATCCAGCTATTGATAACAAGGCTTTACATGATACATTCTCTGCCTTTGGTACCATTTTATCTAGTAAAGTTGCTACTGATGACTTTGGTAACTCAAAAGGTTTTGGTTTTGTTCATTTCGAAGATGATGAATCTGCTAAAGCTGCTATTGATAACGTTAACGGTATGTTATTAAATGGTTCAGAAGTTTATGTTGGTCCTCATATTCCTAAAGGTGATCGTCAATCAAAATTAGATGAAGCTTATAAAAATTTCACCAATGTTTATGTTAAAAACATTGATCTTGAAGCTACTGATGATGAAGTTAATGAATTATTTGCTAAATATGGTAAAATCACTTCATTACGTGTTGAAAGAGATCAAGATGGTAAATCAAAAGGTTTTGGTTTTGTTAATTATGAAACTCATGATGAAGCTGCTAAAGCTATTGAAGAATTAAATGATAAAGAATTTAAATCAAATACTTTATTCGTTGGTCGTGCCCAAAAGAAGAGTGAACGTTTAGAAGAATTAAAGAAACAACATGAATCTCAAAGAGCTGAAAATGTTTCTAAAAGTCAAGGTGTTAATGTTTACATTAAAAACTTAGATGATGCCGTTACTGATGATGCTTTACGTCAAGAGTTTGCTCAATTTGGTGAAATTGCTTCAGTCAAAGTTATGACTGATGATTCTGGTAAATCTAGAGGTTTTGGTTTTGTTTCATTCTCTGAACCAGAAGCTGCTTCAAGAGCTATTTCAGAAATGAATCAACATATGTTCTTTAACAAACCATTATACGTTGCCTTAGCTCAACGTAAAGATGTTAGACATTCTCAATTAGTACAACAAATTCATGCTAGAAACCAATACAAATTACAACAATCAATGAATGGTCAATTCATTAACCCAATGTTTTATGGTCAACAAGGTTTCTTACCACCAAATGCTAGAGGTCCAATTCCAAACCAGTTTTTAGTTCAACAAGGTATTCCAAGACCAGGTCAACAAATTGCTCCACAAGGTCCATGGGCTGGTCGTCAATTACCAGGTTATCCAATTCAACCAAATTTCCAAGGTCAAATTCCACAAAGAAATTTTTATAATCAACAAATGCCACAACAAAGAGTTCATCAAAACAGACCAAGAGTTAATGCTCAAGGTCCATCAGGTGATATCAACCAATTAATTGCTGATTTACCACAAATGGATGAACAACAAAAGAAGAGAGCTTTAGGTGAAGAATTATACTCAAGAATTGTTGCTAGTGGTAAAGCTGATTCAGATGCTGCTGGTAGAATTACTTCAATGATGTTAGATTTAGATACTGCTGAAATCTTAGCTTTATTACAAGATGATGCTTTATTCAAACAACAATTCAAGGATGCTTTTGAAGCTTATGAAACTTTTAAGCAAAAACAAGCTGAAGCTACTCCAGCTGAAGCTTCAACTGAAGCTTAAATTGTTTTTTAAAAAAAAAATTAAAGTAAGATTGAAATTTTTTTCTTTTTTTTTTTTACTTTTTCTTTTAATTTACTTTTTTAAAGAAAAAATGATTTACTTTATCAAATTTTGATTTAAAGTATTTTTGTTTTATTTTTAACTTTTACTTTTCTTTATCTTTTGACCTATTTTTATCCATCATTATGTCCATCATGTGAAAAAAAAAAGTTTCATTATTTTTGTGTCTATCTATCATCTATCATCAAATTTCCCTTTATCTTTATTTGTTTTTACTCCTATTATTACTATTTGCATCTCTTTTCGTTTTAAAAAAAGAAGGCATATTATTTTTTTGGATTGAATAATGAGTTTTTAATTAAGGTTTTTCTTGTTTTTATTTTTTTTGTTTTTAATGGTTTAAAATCTTTTTTTACCTCTTTATGTTGACGGTTGTTTACTTTTATTAGTCTATTATTATCTCATTATTATTAATTAATCTGTTTTGTCTATTAAAGAAAAAGAAAGGTCTTTTAATTTGATTGTCCTCTCACAAAATAATTTTTTCATTCATCTTTTTTTGGCATTGCTAAAGATGAAGAAATATGATTTTATGTATTGTGTGTATATACTTATTATCCAAAACAACTTTACTTATAATATTATGGTATTTTTTTAAAAAAGTAATTAGAAAAGTTTTATATAATTATTGTAGTTTTATTAGTATTAAATATTGTACTACAAGTTCCGTTGACTCTTATACTCAAATTTTAATAGAAAAAAGCTTGAAAAACGTTGTGGGGTAAACATGTAACACATACTAACAAACCATCAAACACCTCACAAAACTGTAGCTACACCTATATTAATAATTATGAAAAAGTTGATGATGTGTTTCCTAATTTGGAACTAAGCGCGCGCTTTATTAGAAATTGCGAAATTTTAAAAAAAAAATAAAATAAAAGAAGTTTGAAAAAAAGTATAAAAACTTGCTGAATTTTCCTCAATTTCTTTTTCTTTTTCTTTAATTTATTTATAATTATTAAAGATGGTTGCTGTTACTTTAAATAATCCTGAATTAATTAGACCTGGTGCCTATGTCAATGGTGAATGGTTAACTGAAGGTACCCCTTTTGATGTTACAGATCCTGCTACTTTAGAAAAAATCACTTCTTTACCAGATCAAGATTTATCAATTGTTGATGAAGCTATTGATTATGCTTATGAAGCTTTTCAATCTTTCAAAAAGACTACACCAAGATCAAGAGCAATTTTATTAAGAAATCTATATAATTTAATTATGGAAAATGCTGATGATTTAGCAAAAATTATTTCTTGGGAAAATGGTAAAGCTTATGCTGAAGCTTTAGGTGAAATTAAATATGGTGCAAGTTATTTTGAATGGTTTGCTGAAGAAGCTCCAAGAATGTATGGTGTTACTATTCAACCAGCTAATCCAACTAATAGAATTTATACTTTAAGACAACCAGTTGGTGTTTGTGGTATTATTACCCCATGGAATTTTCCAAGTGCTATGATTACAAGAAAGGCTGCTGCTGCTCTTGCTGCTGGTTGTACCGTTGTTATAAAGCCAGATTCTCAAACTCCATTATCTGCTTTAGCTTTAGCTTATTTAGCTGAAAAGGCTGGTATTCCAAAAGGTGTTTTTAATGTTATTATTTCCCATACTCAAACTCCATCTTTTGGTTTAAAATTATGTAAATCAACAAAAGTTAAAAAAGTTTCATTTACTGGTTCAACAAATGTTGGTAAAATTTTAATGGAACAATGTTCATCAACAATTAAAAAATTATCATTTGAATTAGGTGGTAATGCACCAATTTTAATTTTTGATGATGCTAATTTAGATAATGCTGTTGAACAAGTATTAGCTTCAAAATTTAGATCTTTAGGTCAAACTTGTGTTTGTGCTAATAGAATTTATGTTCAAAGAGGTATTTTATCAAAATTTGAAGCTAAATTTGCTGAAAAAGTTTCAAAATTTAAAATTGGACCAGGTTTAGATAAATCAAATACTCATGGTTGTTTAATCAATACTAAAGCCATTGATAAAGTTGAAGAACATGTTAAAGATGCTATTTCAAAAGGTGCCAAAATTGTTTTAAAAGGTGGTAGAAATGAATCATTAGGTCCAAATTTTTATGAACCAACAATTTTATCAAATGTTACACAAGAAATGAAAGTTTGTCATGAAGAAACTTTTGGACCATTAGCTGCTTTAATTCCATTTGATACTATTAAACAGGCTGTTGAATATGCTAATGATACTGAATTTGGTTTAGCTTCATATGTTTTTTCAGAAAATATTAAAACTATTTATCAAGTATCAGAAGCTTTAGAATCAGGTATGGTTTCTTGTAATACTGGTATATTTACTGAAGCAAGTTTACCATTTGGTGGTGTTAAAGAATCAGGTTTTGGTCGTGAAGGTTCTTTATACGGTATTGAAGATTATACTGTTATTAAAGCTGTTAATATTGGTGGTATTGAATCATTATAAGTTTAAATTTTTAAATTAATGATTAAATTTTTCTCTTTAATGACTTTATCTTTTCTTATTGTTATTTGTTTATTTTCTTTTCTTAATATATTATTTGTTTTTAAATAGTAATAATAATAATAATTATAATAAATGATATAAAAAGAACTGAATGTAATAAAAACTTTTAAATGTTATAAATTATACTTTTCCACGTGATTTATATAAATAAAAAATTTCGAGCTAAAAGTCGCTATCAGAATTATTTTCATGGTGTTCGGATGCTTTAGTTATTTTTCTTTTTTTATTTTTTTCCTAATAATTTCTGAAGGCAAAATACAATAACAACAACAACAACAACAACAACAACAACAAAAAGAATAATGATTCTATAATTTTGTAGTAATGGATCTATATAAACAATTTCCAAACTCATCTCTCAATTTCGATCCAAGATTCTCTAAAATTTTAAAATCTTTACAAAAAAATAATATAACAATAGATGAATTATTATTATTTAATTCAAATATTGAATTATCAAAAAAATTAAATATATCATCATTAGAATTAAAAGAATTTATTGATATTTTAAATTATGAAAATTTATTAAATTTAAATCCATCATCAATTCAAAAATTTGATAATATTGAATTTTTTAAAACTGGTTTATCAAAATTAGATTTATTATTGAATGGTGGTATATTTACAAAAAATATTTTAGAAATTTTTGGTGAAAGTTCAACTGGTAAATCACAATTTGTAATGCAATTAACTAATAATGTTTCATTATCAAAAGATTTAGGTGGTCTTGATGGTGAATCTGTTTATATTTCAACTGAAGGTGGTATGAATTCAGATTTAAAAAGATTAAGTCAATTAAATTTAAATAATAATAATGGTAATAATGTTCATTATATAAATTGTAATGATTTAGAATCTCAACAACATATTTTAAAAAATCAATTACCAAATTTATTAAGATTAAGAAAGAATAAAATTAAATTATTAATTATTGATTCAATTTCTCATCATTTAAGAGTTGAATTAAATTCAAATTATAATAATAATAATAATAATAATAATAAAATGAATTTATTCATTTATAATGAAATTTTATTAAATTTATTAAATTTATCAAATAAATTTAATTTTGCAATTGTTTTAATTAATCAAATATCATTTAAATCAAATTTATCAATTTTAAATTTTAATAATAATAATAATAATAATAATAATAATAATAATAATTTAAAAATTGATGAAATTAATTTTAAAAAATTAAATTATAATTATCAAATTGGTTGGTTAAATGGTTGGAAAAATAATTTAATTAATAAAATTCAAAATAATAAAATACAAAATAATGATGAAATTATTGGTGGTAATATAGCTACTTTAGGTCTTTATTGGTCAAATTTTATTAATACTAGATTATTATTTAAAAAATTTTATTTATTTGATGAAAAAATTAATAACGAATTAAATGTTAAAAGATTTATTAAATTAGTTTATTCACCTTTTAATAATGATGATGAAAACTTTAATAATAATAATAATAATAATATTAGTAATAATAATATTGAAGAAATAAATAAATATAATGAAATTCAATTTGAAATTAAAGAAAATGGTATATTTGAATTATAAAATCATAATCTATATGATTTAGTTTATAAATAATTAAATTTTTTTTTTTTTTTTTTTTTTTTTTTTTTGAAAAAGATATAAATTATTGGATATCTTCATTTCCATCATCATCGTCATCATTCTTATGAGTAGTATGATCATATTCATCATCGAATTCTTCTTCTTCTTCTTCTTCTTCTTCTTCTTCTTCATCTTCTTCATCTTCATCATCTTGATTCTTTTTACTAAATTCTTCATCATCTTCATCATCATCAAGTAATTTTTTTGAATAACCTTCTTCTAAATCTTCTTCATCATTAGAGGATAAAATTGCACCACCATCATCATCATCAATAATAACATCATCATACCTTAAATCATTAGTATCATTAGTTAAATCATATTCTTCTAAATCATCATCATCATTATCAATTGTTAATCTTCTCTTTTTTTTTAAATTTATTGAAGAATCATGATTATTAATAAAAGAATTTAATAATAATTGATGATTATTTGAATTTGAATTATAATTTAATTTATAACCATTAAGATATAAAAATATTACTCTTTTCATTTTTTTACTATAAATGAAATAATTTATTGTCCAAAGATGACCACTATTATCATCATCATTAATTATTAAATTATTAAAATTATTTAATAATTCAAATATTTGAATTGAATCATCATTATCATTATTATTTGATATATTATTATCTTTATTACTTGTTTGATTATCAAATTTATTATTATTATTATTATTATTATTATTACTATTATTATTATTATTATTATTATTAATATTATTTTCATCAATTAAATAAATTTCAATTTGATTCCAAATCCAATTTAAATCATTAAAAGATTTACCTAAAGATAATAAAGTATTATTAAATTTTGATTTTAATTCAATTAAATTTTTTAATCTTTTAAAATTATTAGGTAATAAACTTTGACTAAAATCATTATCAGGATAATTTGAATTTAATATACTTATAATATAAGAAAATATTTTTTTTGATTTTGTTTCATTAATTGGACCAAATGGAGAATTTTCATGATTATTATTATTATTATTATTGTTATTGTTATTTAAAGAAGAAGAAGAAGAAGAAGAAGAAGAAGAAGAATTATTACTCTTTATTGAATCTTGATCATTATTATTATTATTATTATTATCAATATTATTTAAATTTTCTTCATCATTTTCATTTTCATTTTCAAAACTATTTAATCTATGATGATTTATTGAAGATTCACTAAATCTTCTCTTTGTCATTAAGAAAGAATTACTTGTATTATCTTCATCATCATTATTATTATTATTATTATTATATTGAGTATTATTATTTAATTGTTGTTCAATAATTTTAAATAATTTTCTATCAGAATTAACAGGTTTTGTTGAAAATAAATCACAACCACCAGATATTTTACAATCTGAAATATTAAAATTTAAGAATTGATTGATTAATTCAAGATCTGTTTCATCTATGAACTATTTAATAAGTTTGTTAGTAAATATAATAATAAGACCTAATCCCTTGATTGAGATTGATAACAAAAAACAAAAAACAAAACAAAAAACAAGACAAAAAAAATCAGGGCACCAATCTGTAGTAGTTTGTAGGAAGAGAAGACATACTTTCATTGTTACACAGTTGGAATAATTATCATAAATATATTTGTTTTAAAAACAAAAAAGTTTTTAAAGATTATATAATTTTAATAGATTAATTTTTTGATAATGGGTTTATTTTGGAAATTTTGGAAGAAGCTTATTGACACGTGTTTTTTTTAAAATAAAAAAAATATTTTGAAATGACTGGCTGGCTGATGAAAAATGGCAGAATTTGGAGCGTTGTGATTGGCTGGGATTTTTAGTTAAGAGTTGATGTTGATGTTGCTGCTGGTGATTCTGGTGAAGGTTGCTCTAATCACAAGTACAAAAATATCAAACAATAAAATAATCTCTCGAGTATTAAATTATTGGAAAAAATGGAAAAAAAGTAGAAAGGTGTAGTAGAGATAGAATGAATAGTTAGTTCTTTTAATTATTAACTAAAGGTTCTATTTACTACTTTCATTGGGCCTTTAATTGTTATTTTGACACATAAAAAAATTTTTCACTTTAAATTTACTTCTTGAATTTATTATTGTTTTTGAAAAGTCTTTTTCTTTTTGAATGATGCAAGATTAATTAAACTATTAGAAATTAAAAATTAGAAATAGCAACAAAGCAATTAAAATCTTAACTAAAAATATAAAACAGATCAAAACAAATTTAATTTATTTCATCATAAAATTAAAATTAAAAAATTTGATGCATCAATAAATAATTTTTTTTTTTTTTTTTTAGCAAAATTTCAGGTTAAAAAAAAAAAAAAAAAGTAAATAAATAAATAAAATATAAAAAAACAACAAATTGCCACTTTACTTTTACTTTTACTTTTACTTTTAATTTTACTTTTAATTTAATTTGTTAATCTTTCTACTTACTATTTAAAAAAATGGCTGACGCTTCAGAAACTGGGTCCTCCACCTCAGCTTTTGTCTCTGCTTTGATTCTTTATGGGATCATTGCTATCATTTTTACCATTGTTTTTGTTTATTTAAGACCTAAAAAGAGAAATGTTTATGAACCAAAAACTATCCCAAATGCTACTTTAAAAGATTATCAACAACCTCCTCCTGTCCCTTCTGGTTTATTCAGTTGGTGCTTCTTCCTTTTATCTAAACCTTCCTCTTTTTTGATTCAATATACTGGTTTAGATGGTTATTTCTTTTTACGTTATATTTTTATCTTTACTTGTTTATCTCTATTAGGTTGTATTATTCTATTACCAATTTTATTACCTGTAAATGCTACAAATGGTAATAATTATCAAGGTTTTGATTTATTGGCTTTTGCAAATGTTACAAATAAAAATAGATTTTTTGCTCATGTCTTTTTATCTTGGATTTATTTTGGTTTAATCTTATTTGTCATTTATAAAGAATTAATATACTATGTCGTTTTAAGACATTCTGCTCAAACTACTCCCCTTTATGATGGTTTATTATCTTCAAGAACTATTTTATTAACTGATGTCAAGAATGAATATTTAAATGAAGAAATTGTTAAAGAAAGTTTTCCTTTAGTTAATAGAATTTGGTTTACAAGAAATGTTGAAGAATTACAAAAATTAGTTGAAGAAAGAAATAAATTATCAAATAAATATGAAGGTTGTTTAAATAAAGTTATTTCAAAAGGTTTAAAATATAAAACAAAATTGGAAAAAAAATCAAAAAAAGATTCTTCAATTGTTTTATCAAATGATTCAAAAGATTATATTGAAAAATTACCAACTCATAGATTAGGTAAAATTCCTTTTATTGGTGAAAAAGTTGAAACTATTGATTATTCAATAAAAAGAATTGGTGATGAATTAAATCCAAAAATAAAAGAATTACAAAATAATTATGATTCTTTTAATTATATTAATTCAATCTTTTTAGAATTTCCAAATCAATTAGAAGCTCAAAGAGCTTTTCAATCAATTCCTTATAATTCTCATTTTAAAGAATGTTTTATTAATATTTCACCAAATGATATTATTTGGAATAATTTAAATCTTTCTTATAAACAAAAATTATTAAGAAGAATTGGTGCAAATACTTTTTTAACTTTATTAATTATTTTTTGGGCAATTCCTGTTGCAGTTGTTGGTTGTATTTCAAATATAAATTATTTAACTTCAAAAGTACATTTTTTAAAATTTATTAATAATTGTCCAAAAGTTCTTTTAGGTTTAATTACTGGTATTTTACCAACTGTTGCTTTAGCTATTTTAATGTCTTTAGTACCAATTATTATTAAAAAAGTTGGTAAGTTAACTGGATTTGTTACAAAACAACAAGTTGAATTATATTGTCAATCTTGGTATTTTGGTTTCCAAGTTGTTCAAGTATTTTTAGTTGTTACTTTAGCTTCATCAGCTTCATCAACTGTTACTGCAATTATTAATGATCCAAGTTCTGCAATGACTTTATTAAGTCAAAATTTACCAAAGGCTTCAAATTTTTATATTGCTTATTTCTTATTACAAGGTTTAACAGCTCCAGCTTCTATGTTACTTCAAATTGTTGGTTTAATTTTATCTTCAATTTTACCAATTTTAGATAATACACCAAGAAAAAAATGGAATAGAATTAATAAATTAAGTTTTTTAAGTTATGGCGTTCTTTATCCACTTTATCAATTACTTGTTGTTATTTTAATTATTTATTCAATTATTGCACCAATTATTTTAATTTTTTCAACTTTTGCATTAGGTTTAATCTATATTGCTTATCTTTATACTTTAATTTATGTTAAAGGTTTTAGTGAAATAGATTTAAGAGGTCGTAATTATCCAAAAGCTTTAATGCAAACTTTTGTTGGTTTATATTTAGCTGAAATTTGTTTATTAGGTTTATTCATTATGGCTAAGACTTGGGGTCCAGTTGTTTTAATTGCTATTATGTTGATTGTTACAATTATTTGTCATTTATATTTCCAAAGAAGATTTTTCCCATTATATGATTATATTCCAATTAGTGCAATTCAAGAATCAAGAGGTGATTTAAATGTTGTTTATCCAAAAGATCAAGGTTTGAAGGAAGTTAAAGAAATTGGTAAAAATTATGATAATGATAATTCTAATGCTTTTGTTGGTGATAATCAAACTTTTGATGATTTTAACACCAATAGTAATAATAATAATTATTATAACAATAAGACTTCTGTTTTAAATGATTCATCTTCTTCAAAGAATGAAACTTTTATTAATAACAATAATTCAACAACAATTGGTACTAGTAATAAAGAAAAGATTCAAGAAGAGATCAATCAAGAAACTGATATTAATGTATTAAAACAAGAATCAAAGAAATATCCAATTCAAGTTTTAAAGAAATTTTTAAATCCAAAAGAAGGTTATTCATTTAATTTATTACGTTCTTCATTACCAATCTTTTTAAATCAAGAACCAATTTATACTAAAGAATTTTTAGATACAGCTTATATTGATCCATCAGTTAGTGATGAAGAACCACATATTTGGATTCCTCATGATCCAATTGGAATTTCAAGTTATGAAATTGAATTAGCTAAAGGTAAAGTTGATGTTTTTGATGGTAATACTACAGAATTTAATGAAAAGAATAAATATGAAGTTAATGGTAATCCTCCATCATATGAAGAAGCTATTAGAACTTAGTTTTGTTTTGTTTATTTTTATTTCAATTTAGTGCTTTTTTAATCATATCATCTGTTGACTTTATATTTCTTTTAGTCCATATTCATTGTTATTTTTCTTAATCTTAGAAATCATTTCTTTCTTTCTTTTTCTTTTTTTTTGGCCTATAGCTTTTGTTTTATCATCTCAAGATTGTTGTTGTTGTTTTTTTTTTTTATATATATAATTTCTTATAGCTTTTATACCTTTTAATTTTTTTTTTTAATAAATAGAACCTACCTATGTTTTTTTTTAATAATTTTTATTATAAAAGTAGTAGTAAATGCTTCCTGATCTTTTATGTGTAAAACTTTATGAAGTTCAAATATCAGTCAAAATATTATACTAAATAATAGATACATACTAAGATTCAGTAATGTTTTCTTCACTTTTTTATACTTTACCTACAAAATTCATACACTCAAAAAAATTAATAATAGAATTACAATTAAAAACAAAACTACAAATATAAAAGATTTAATTGAACAAACTTCTTATAATATTAAAAAAAAAAATTATTTAAAAGATTATTATTATCAAATTAAAAAAAAAAAAACTAGTATCCACCTAAACTAAACTTAAAATAGAAAACCCATAATATACAAAATTTGAATAAAAACAGACTAAATTTAAAAACCACCCAAATATATAAAGAAAAACTTAATTTACAATTTGAAAATCAGTAAATTTATAATTCTTGAGAAGCCTTAGCAGCCTTAGCAGACTTCTTTGGTAATAAGTTTTGATGAATGTTTGGTAAAACACCACCTTGAGCAATGGTAACATGACCTAATAATTTGTTTAATTCTTCATCATTTCTGATAGCTAATTGTAAATGTCTTGGGATAATTCTAGTCTTTTTATTATCTCTAGCAGCATTACCAGCTAATTCTAAAATTTCAGCAGCTAAATATTCTAAAACAGCAGTTAAATAAACTGGAGCACCTGAACCAATTCTTTGAGCATAGTTACCTTTTCTTAATAAACG
>JAJMKZ010000388.1:0-31267 GCA_030564005.1 Ruyongia tratensis | reverse complement strand
CTCAATTGGTTTGACCTTAATACTTTGATATTATTATTTTATGATTTATTAATGTATTATTTGTTTTTCCTTTGAATTCCTAATTGTAGCTATTATATTTTTGAAGCTGACATAATTTTAAATGTATGATTTCCTGATGTATTAAATTTTTGAGCCCATGTCTTTCCTGCATTACTGTTAGCTTTATTGAACTCTGAATTTCTATTTTGACGAGTTCTAGTTGTAATATCTTCTTCTGGGAAATGAATATTTGTAAATGTTGTTATAAAATCATTTGGTATAGTTAAAACATCTGAATTTTCTAATAACTCAATTGATAATAAATTATAACCATCAAAATTTGAATTTAAATGTCGAATACAAAATTCATCAATCATTTTTAAAAATTCATCCATCTCCAAATTATTTGTCAACATATTAAATAAAAGTAAAATATTATCAGAGTAATTAATAAAACATTGATTAAAATAGAGTTTGAATATTTTAAATTTTGATTCATTAAACATAAATGATTTACAATTCTTACACCCTGAATTATTAATCATATCATTAAGAATAATTTTTTTATCAAATTCTGATAGTTTAACTTCTTGAATTTTGGAATTAATATACTTATTTGAACCAACATAATATTTCAAATCTTCAGCATTTAATACTTTAACAGATATTAATTCATAAGCAACAATATATTTTGGTTTATTATTAAATTTATTATTTGATTTGATATTTAATTTATTGTTTGATCTATTGAATTTTGATTTCTTGTTTGATTTATGCTTATAAGTATAACCTGAGAGTACTTTATTATATGGATCTGAAAATATAACCTTTAATTCTCCAAATAAATATTTTTGACCAAAATAATTTATAAATTTTCCTTCAATGATCATTTTTCTACTTTTTAACCTAAAATTAACAACATAATCATCTTCTTCATCATTAAGACCTAATTTTATAAACTCTTTACAGAGTTCATTCCTCTGAATCAAATTTACTATTATTGGTATATATCTTGAATTTTGAGGAAAATAAAATTCTGAAACTTTTTTAGTACTATTAAAAATTTTAAATTCTAATCTTCCTTCATCTTTGTTTAATAAAATTCCTGGGAAAATTGATTTTCTATAACAAGTATTTCCTAAATCAACTAAACCAACATATGGTGAGAAAAGACCATCGTCAAATTCGTATGAATTTGCTTGAAATCTTGTAAAATGAATTGGAGTACCATTACTCAAAGAAATACAAAGTGTAAAGTCAGTTGAATCCAATTGCTTGGATGATAATCTACCTTGAATTAATGAATTTAAATAAGACCCACAAAAAGGTTTACTTAATTTGAAAGTCTTTTCAATTTTGGTGGAATGTAAAATTATTTCTTTATTTGTTGACTCTTTGCTTTCTAAATATTGACGTTTGATTTTATCATGTTTTGATATTTCTAATTGTTCTTTATGACTACTCTCTCTCTTATCACATCTATAACAATGTTTATCACATTGATGACCTCTTAAAGATTTATTTTTAACTTTGGATGATCTTGGTTTCGTGGTTAATGGTTGTAAATTTTCTTTAATTTTAGTTTTGAAGAGAATATCATCACTTGACCACAAAGAAGGCTTGTGTGATTTTAAACTTTGTGAATTATCATTTGAATCATCATCAGTATAATCGTAAAATGAAACTCTATTAATATCATAATATTGATCAATTGGTGTAAATGTTTCTAAATCAAAGTCCGATAATTGAAAATCTCCTATATAATCAAACTCATCATCATCATCATCATCATCGTCATCATCGTCATCATTGTCATCATTAGAACTATCCCCACTATTTCCATTATCATTACCTTCATCATTATCATCTTCATCTTCGTCGTTGTCATCTGATTTGTTTTCATCGTCTTCGTCAGATTTTTCATCTTCATCTTCGTCTGTTTTGTCTTCTTCATTATCATCTCTTTCTTCTTCTTCCTCATACTCACTACTTGCATACTCAAAATTTTCTTCTATAAGGTCACTAGCATTTATTACAGGCTCTGTATATAGATTTGATCTTACTCTGGGCGTATAATCTTTAATCCCATATAGAAGTGTATATGCCGGTGATGTTGATGAATCAATTTCTTCATCTATTATTGCCATTTTTTTATCTAACCTTGTAATTAATTTGAAAGAGTGCTATTGGTTATAAAAATTTGAGGTTAATAAACCTATTGTCAGAAGACAAATGAATAATAATAAATCAATCTTTATTGAATTCTTCTCAAAATTTATTTATTTCTCTTTCAAAAGTCTCACGTGACTTTTCAAAGCGTTAGCTATTAAAAATTAGAAACAGAAAAAATTGAAGAAAATTAATGTTTAAGATATATAATGTATATTATAATTAAAGAAAATACCAATCTTATATGTCGAGTATAAATAGCAAAAACCATAAAATACTTAAAATCAATGGGATCCAAAAGATATCACAGATAAAATCATTATATATGAATGTTTAATCTACCTCGCAAAAGCGAAAGTTGAGTTTGTAGAATTACCTTCTTTATAGACATGAGAATTATTATTTAAATCTTGTAGTAGAATATCAAAAAAATAAATATAAAATTAAAACAATAATGGCAGAAAGGTAGACGCGATTAGTTTAGGTCTAATTATCATTAAGATTTATGAGTTCAAATCTCATTTATTGTAATATATTTAAAATAATAAGATAATAGTTTAATGGTAAAGCACTTTGACTTCAAATTAATGTATATTAGTTCGAATCTAATTTGTCTTGGTTTAAATATCTTGATCTCTGATTGTAATTGTTATTGAAACCTCCTCTTCACAGGATAATCTCTTTTCTTTGAATGTTTTGTATCTGTTGTAACTTTATCATTATTTTCTAAAATTTGAATAGTGAAAGTAGTTATTTGGAGGTACAATTATATTTGTAATACAAAATAGATCAGTTTGATGATTTGTAGTTAAATTGACTTTATCAATTATCAGTTCTTCATATTCTGGTTCTTCAGTGATTATAGTAAGAGTTGGTATAAATCTATAATGTGATGGATGATAATCTTCATAAATTGTCTTTTCTAGATTTTTCTCATTTGAACCTTCAAATTTATTATCCACTGAAACGTGATAATCTGAAAAATCTTGATTACTTTTAACAATCTCTGCTCTTATAATTTCATAAGGATCTTCTGGATCAAGAACTTTAGTCTCTTCCTTTTCTTCCTCCTTTTCTTTTTCTTCAATTTCATTTCTTTTTCTTTGATTTTCATCAAGACGTTTCTTTGCTCTATTAAGGAAATTTTGAACACTATCATTTTCATAAATCTTTGGTTTTTCTTCTTCCTCTTGTTCTGATCTTGGAACTTTAATTTCTGTCTTTTTCTCAGGATCAATTTCAATTAATTTAACATTTGAACCATCTGAAATTGGTATAGGTTTCACAACAGATATCTTAGGGTCTGAATTATTTACTTCGGATTTAGGTCTAGATTTCACTAAATCTTCTCTATCAATTTTCATAAATTTAGATTCAGTTTCCTTTTTAACTATTTCTTCTTTATCCTTTTCAGAGGCTGTTAAATCATCAGTTGGCTTCTTCTTTCCAGTCCAATATTTATTTATAAGATCAATAATAGTGTAACTTCCATAAAAGCTTTTGTTCTTTTCATTTTCTTCAATCTCTATCTCTTTCCCTTCCATTCTTCTATTTACAACCTCAATTCTTCTATTTACAGCTTCTAAAATCTCTGGATGCTTTTTATAATAATCTTGAATGAGTTGAAGTTTTGTACGACCTGTTTTTAAAATAGCTTTCTTAACTGGTGTCCCACTGAAAATATTCTTCTCTCTAAATACCTTATGTGACTTCTTCTTTATATGTTTAAACAATACTTTAATATGTTCATTAGTTTTTCTAACCTCATGATCGGAGTAAGCTTCTTTCAACCAGAATAAAAAGTCATCAATTGATTTCTCTGTTGAAATCATATTAAAAATTATAAAAAGTCTGTGATCATATTTCCCATTTTGGAAATTACCAATAAGGTAACGTTCTAAATCTTCAGGTATCATAAATTCTTCACATGATTTGCAACATTTCATTTCAGTTGGATCAACTCCTTCTTTATCAAAATAGTCTATAACTTCTGAGACACTTTTGAATTCCATTACATTTGTATAATAACTAATTTCAGATTCACTTAAACGTTTGACTGGACCATAGAATAACATATTTGATTCATCCATATTACCATAGTCTTCAATGAAATACATATCTCTTCCACCATTTTTTTGTGTTCTTTTAGCTTCTTCACGATCAGAAAAAGATTTTTTTTTGAAATTTCCAAAAGTATGAGTCTCCATATAATGATTGCCATAGGTAAATACAATTTTCATCTTATCAAATAAAAATAACTGATCTTGATATTTAATTATTTTGCAATGAACTGAATAATTTTGAGTTTCTGCTCTGAAGAACCTTGTTTCATTGTTTTTCAAATCTTTAAAATTTAAATCAAAAGCTATAGTACCATAAAATCTATTAGTATCATCTCTAAGTAAATTAGTATATGTTGTTTCATCATTGAATACAGTGAATGATAATTTAGAGTCATCAACAATCTTTATACCTGGAAATCCTTGCTTTCTGTAACATGACAAACCTAAATCAATATTACCAACATATGGAGTAAATTCATCACCATTCCATTCAAATGAGTTAGCTATAAATCTTTCATAATGAACTTGACGATTAGTCGGTGATTGATGAGCTTGAGCAGCAATTCTTGCATCAATCAATTTGTTGTTTGTTATACTCAAGAAAAACTCAGCTGGTCTTGTAGCTTTAGCTGACAATCTTCCCTCCATCAAACACCTTTTATAAGAGCCAAATAAAGGCTTTGGACTCTTCAAACCAGTAAATGGAGCATCAAATGGAGTATTATCACTTGGGAAGGTATCTAAAGAAAATGTCTTGTGTTTTCTGATATCATTAGCTTTCTGTATAAACTTGATCTGTTTTGCCAAATTTCTCTTTTCGCATCTATAACATTCTTTATGAACCAAGTTAGTTGATTCCGATTCATCGTCTAATGACAAGAAATCAATTTGATCGTCTAAATTTAAAGAAAAAATTTGATCTGATACTTCATCAAAGCTTGAAGCATTGATAGGTGGAACTGTTGATAAGTTTGATCTGACTTTAGGGAGAAAAGATTGCATTTCTGATAATTTTGTTTAATGATTAATGAAACGAAGAAAGAAGAAAGAAGAGTTCAAAAAAAGGAGATAACCTGCTCCTTTTATAGTCAGACCTGAAGCTAACCATTTTTTCTAGATTAAAGAAGAATTGAGGGATTATCCACTGATTTTATATTCTTGAGATGTTTAAAACTTCTCAAATTCCAAGTTTCTGTTGGATCAAAATCAAAAAATTTTATACATATTTCCCTCTAATTGGTAAAGACACTACTTTGCATTTTTGAGGATTTAAATCTCGATTAGGAACTGATATAAGATTTTTCAAGAAGGACAGGATAGTTATTTCTTGTGGGAAAACATCTTATTTCGAGGTTTTTATTTATTTGGAAGTTATATGGATATTGCCAATATTTTATCATGTGACTTGTTTCCTCTACAAACACTACAACTCATAATTTAAATAACTTTATTAAGTATAATTGTATTATATATGCAGATTAAGAATTTTTAGAATATCTATTTGAGAGTTTTTCTCTTTTTTGGTTTACCTTCTAAAGTTCTCCAAATATCATCAGGATCTTCATTTTCCTCTCTTTGTTTCTTCTTTATTTTCTTGATTCTAACTTCTTTTTCTTCTTCAGTTTCATCACTTGGGTTTAATAACCAAACAGCACTGACTTTTGACCCAATATAAACTTTAACTAATTGTTCTCTAGTCTTAATATCAAAGACTCTAACATATCTATCTAAAGAACCGGTAACCAAAATATTTTTAAAACTGTATAAAGCTTGAACAGAACCAAGAGCACCTTTGAATTTAGCAACCAAAATACCTTTTGTAATGTTGAATAAAGCTGTAACATTATGATCATCTGAACATATTATTTCTTCTTCATTAAGAGTTGGTACTAATGCAAGTAAAGGCTTTTCTGAAATCTTTTTATCCAAGATTGGTTTTCTACCATGTTTTGTATCATATTTTCTAACTTGACCATATCTTGTTGTCGTAATGAATTTCCATGAACTTTCTGTATGTGATTCAAGTTCAATGAATAATATATTTGTAATCCAGATCGGTACTCTTAAATCTAATTTATCATTTTTAACATTTTTGCCTTGGAATAAAACTTCAACTTTTAATTCTGAATCATCTATTTTAAATGGTGAATCTTCAAACATTCTTATTATTTTTATATCATTTTCTTTACCACCATATGCAAATACACCATCTTGTGATGGATGTTGAATGAATGAAGAGATTGGTGATTTTATAGATACTTGAACATATTTTATTTTTTCTTCAGATTCAATAGTGGTTTCATCAATTATTATAACTTTACCTAATTCAGAACATGCATAAGTAATATTTTTATGAGAGAATAATGAAATAAATTTATCATCTTTAAATTCGACAGAAATATTCGATATTAGTTCATAAGTTTCAGATTTATAGAAATTTATAGTACCGTGAGCTCTGGCAGCAGCAACAATCCCATTTTTTAAAACAACTAATTTTTGGACTCTTTGCTTTAAACCATCTGAATTGAAAGTATCAACCTTAGTTGGTTGTGTTGCATCTTGTTTTGAAGTATCTGTACCTCTTTTACAATCAAGTTCTATATTATAAATTTAAGTTAGTATCTCAGCATTTTGAAAGTTTTTTTAGTTCATAAATATAAACATACCCTTGATAGCACCTGAATCTTCTACACTGACTAGGAGCTTCATCTTTCAATGAAAAATATTTGTGTTTGATTAGTAAATTCATACCATTAAAATAAAAAGAGTTTTGAGATTTGGAATAAATTTTTTTGTGGGATGTTGCTCCTACCAATCAGGTTAAATAACGATATAAAGGGTAATTGAAAAGGTGTGTTTCCAAGAGTTAATATATATATTTAAATAGATAATACGTTACAAACCATATACTATTTAATGATAACCATTTTCCCAATCAAATAATCAGCAACATTCAAACATTATCACAAAACTCATACCATTTTTCTACAGAGGGTAACTAGTCTGAGAATTTTTCATCACGTGACTTTTTTTGCTTGATTCCGCCCTCAAAATTATTTTGCTTTCAAATTTCAGACAGACGAATTGATAATTAAACAAAGAGCAAAAAGGTTTTCAAGAAGTCAATTGTCCCTTTATAACACAGTTTCACTATATAACTAGTTCTAGAGGTCATGTCTTCTCCTAGTAGGTCTCCTATGGCAATGGGATCTTATCATTCTCCTTCCCCAGAAGCACAAAATAGACCTATTGATACTGTTAGCGTTATCCATGATTATAGGACAAATAAACCAAATATTCTGAATTTATATCAAGGTGATACTATCTATGTTCTATCCAAAGCAGATTCTGGTTGGTGGGATGGTGTTATATTCTCCAATGATGGAACTCTAAGGGGCTGGTTCCCAAGTTCATATACAAAGAGTATTAACTTTGAACATAGCCCAAGACCATTTGGTGGTCAACCGATACAACAACAGCAACAGCAACCTGCTTTATTAACAATATTAAAACAAAATTTGAATGAAAATTATTTAAAACCAAGAAAAAATAGTACTGTAAGTTTTGCAAGTTCAGAACATAGTATTCATTCAGCTTCTGATTCAACACCAAAAGATCAGACAAAGACACAGTCTTCTTCGATTGTTGACCCCATGTCAAAAGATTCATTCACTGAAAAAATTAATATGGTTAGCCCTCAAGAAGTTGAACCAATTTTTAATAGCACAGGTAGTTCAAATGTTCCTATTTGGATTCCTCAAGTAACTTCAGAAGGTACTGTAATTTATTTTAATTCTGAATTGAATGTTTATTGTAAAGAATTACCTTATGTTGAAACTCCAGAAATTGATGAAAATACTCAACTAAAAATTCCAACAAGGGAAGAATGTCAAATGCCATTATCTGTTGTTAATCTAAGTCATGTTAGTCATGAAAGATCAAGTATTAGAGGTAGAACTTCTGCTGTTAGTGGTATGACAAACACAAACACAAATACGAGTAGTGGTAATAATAGTATAAGTCAAGGTATGGGCTTATATGAACTTAGAAAAGATTCAACAAAATCAAGATCTTCTTTACCATCAAATACAACAACAGTTCATCCTTGGAATACTTCATTATATTGTTTACCAGATTTATTTTATTATGATCCAACTGATATAAAGACTTGGTCAGGTTTAAAAGATGCTTTTGTATATTTCTTACATTTAACGCTTGATGCACTTCAGAGAAAGGATGGTGCTATGTTCAACACATATTTCAATATTGCTTCAAGATTAGGTACTTTAATTCATTTATCAGCAAGATTAGCTCAACATGATTTACAAAAATCTGGTTATCAAAATAGAGTTCAAAGAAGATTAAAAAGAATCGCAACTTCAATCGCTCAAATTGGTATTAATGGTAATTTATGTTTGAATGAAGTTAGTTCATCATCACCAAATCCAGGTGTTAGAAATTTTAGTACAACTACTCAAGATACTCTTAAAGCTGAAGAAGCAATAGACCCAAAAGATACTGAAAGTATTCATTCAGCAGATTCAGCAACTGCAAATGCTTATTTACAACAAGTTGAAACAGAAGTTGCTTATTTAAAGAAGAGTGCAATATCAGTTGTTAAAATATTTATTCAAATTTCTTCAAGTCAATTTAATGATCAATTTTATTTACCACAAGTTTATCCAAGATTTTTGAATGGATTTTTTTCAGGTGGCAATTGGAGAAATCCATTTTTACCAGAACCAAAAGATCCTTTTGAAGGTAAAGAGATTTCAAAATCATTACATCAAAAAAGAGTTCCAAGAACAATTTTGAGTAAAGAAACTTTAGAATCATTATCAGCTAAAAAAGCTCAATTACAAGAGATTTTAGAAGAAGTTATTACAAATGTTGAACATGAAAGTAATACACCTCAAAGAAATATTGAAGTTTTAGCTAAAATTTATAAATCATTTGCAATTTTAACTAAATTTATTGATATTATTGAAGGTTTAGATTTTACAGTATTTTTAAAAAATAGAAGAAATTCTGCAACAATGAATTATGATACATCAAATATGGTTTATCCAATTTTAACTGAATTTTTTGAAGCTAAACAAGAATTAAGAAATACTTTTATAACAATTATTATGGATTCACAAAATTTAACATTAAAAGATCCAACAGTTTTTAGATCTATAAAACAAGATCCAGCATTTGGCTCAAATAAATTTTCAAATATTGAACCTGAAAAGACTGCTAAAAAACTAGAAGAAGAATTACAAAATTTAGATGTTGATTTCGATGAAGACTTACTATATGATGTTGATAAAAATTTAATTGGTTCAATAATGAAAAGTTTTAAAATTTTAGATATTTCATTAGTATTAGTTCAACAATTAGTTGGTGAAAGAGAAGCCATTGTTAATTATGCAACAAGAGTAATGAATGAAGATTTTAGTTATGAATTGATGATTCCTGAAGGAGAAGATAGTACATTTGCACAAGATGAATATGCATTACCAGCTAGCACATTAAATAGAGATACAAGAAGAGAACAACCTTGGTACCTAGATTCTGAAGAATATAATTTAATTTTTACACCTAATGATCATGTTAAAGGTGGTACCAAGGAAGCATTAGTTCAAAGATTAACACATCATGATTTATTAGATGCATCATTTAATATGACATTTTTAATGACTTTCAAAAGTATGTTTAAGACAAAAGAATTAATTGAATTGTTAATCAAAAGATTTAAGATTGAACCACCTGAAGGTTTAGCGTATGAAGAATATACCAGTTGGGTTGAAAAGAAGGCATATCCAATTAAACTAAGAGTTGTTAATATCATGAAGAGTTTACTACAAAAGTATTGGTTACCAGTTTATAATGAAGAAGGATTATTTGAAATTTGGAATTCATTTGTTGAAACATTACAAGCACAAAAATTTCCAAGTAGTGAACAATTATCTAAAGAGTTAAAGAGTAAATTATTGAATAATGATACAACAACTACATTGAATGATATTCCACCAAGAATTTATCCAAATAAGATTAAAAAGATGAAGTTAGTTGATACTGATTATTTAGAATTCTCAAGACAATTGACAATTAGAGAATATTCATTATATTCTAAAATTACACAATTTGAATGTTTAGCAAAGAGTTGGGGTAATAAATATGGTCCATTAGGCGGTTATGCAAATATTCAAAAATTTATTTCAAATTCAAATGATTTAACAAATTTTGTTGCAACAAAGATTATTCATTATGGTGATGTTAGAAAAAGAGTTAATATAATCAGATATTTTGTTAATGTTGCAGAGAGATGTCGTCAATTAAATAATTTTTCATCAATGACTGCAATTATATCTGCGCTATATTCATCACCAATTCATAGATTAAAGAAGACATGGAAAGAAGTTCCTGAAAATACATTACAATTAATGAATAGAATGAATGATTTAATGAATTCTTCAAGAAATTTTGGTGAATATAGAGAACTTTTAAGATTTATTCAAGACCGGCCATGTGTACCATTTTTAGGTGTTTATTTATCTGATTTAACTTTTACAGTTAATGGTAATTCTGATCATTTACATGGTGATGTCAAATTAATTAATTTTGCAAAGAGACAAAAAATAGTTGATATTATCAGAGAAATTTCTAGATTTCAATCCATCCCATACGATATTAAGAGAAATGAAGAGGTACAAGATTATATTTCATATGAATTAGGTAATATCTTGAGTATCGATGATCAATATAATAGATCATTAGTTTTAGAACCAAGAGTTAAAGTTCAACAAGCATTAAGTATTGATAAAAATGGAAGTATTTCTAGTCAGCAAACACTAAATACAAACAAGACTGGACAATCCAGAGGTGCCAGGGTGTTTCAACACTTTGTAAATGCATCCAGTGCATTAGGGGATGGTCCATATACCAGATTTGCATAAATAATGTTGTATATATATAAACTCATGTGTTACCCGCAGACCTCAAAGTAAATAGAAATTTGTTGCGCATACCGAATTTTCCATAAAAAGCAAATTTTTAAATTTTTTTGGGCAATTTTCCTAATTTGAACTTTTTACCTTTTTAAGAAAACATAATCTACCGTTAAAACATCAACTAAATAACAAGTAAGTTAGTTTGGAGAATGATTTTAAGTGCGTAATGATGTTGGTATAACTGTTCCTGAGATATATAGTATGGAAACTGGGTTCAATTATTTTATTTACACTGTCTACCCGAAAATGTTTTGGCAAGAATCTAAATGTTTTTGTTTTTGTTTTGTTTATTTTTAGGATATCGATGCAATTACCTTATTAGGCTCAAGGTTGTGTCTCTTGATAATGGTAAAGAGCTATTTTAAATCGTGTTTTGGCACTGGTAAGATGGTACAAACAGATTGCATTCATGCAGTTGGTATTGAAGTCTTTGGAGAAAGAAGTGGACTGTGATTGTCATAATATGAAATCTGGGTGTGTTGTTTTCTACCCCCTTAAAAAATTTTGTATGTAATTAAATAGGAATATTTTCAGATTAAAAAAAGATTAAACCAACAACCGCAAAATCATACATTTGCTTGAGAGATTTTATCCAATATCTACACATCTTAACGTACTTTTGCTTTTTTAAGTGGAAAAAATCTTGATTTACTAACAATACTAAAAAAAAAAAATTATAGAACAAAGAAAGAAGACAATGTCTGAAGTTACAAACCAATCAAATCAACAAGATGATCTAGTTGATCAATCCAACGTTTCTGGTAACCAAATCACATCAAATGTTCCAGAGATTGAAGATGAAGATGATGAAAAACCAACTGGTTCAAGAGAACGTAGAAAAATTGAAATAAAATTTATTCAAGATAAATCAAGAAGACATATTACATTCTCAAAGAGAAAAGCTGGTATTATGAAAAAAGCTTATGAATTATCTGTATTGACTGGTACTCAAGTTTTATTATTAGTCGTTTCCGAAACTGGTTTAGTTTATACTTTTACTACTCCAAAATTACAACCGTTAGTTACAAAACCTGAAGGTAAGAATTTAATTCAAGCATGTTTGAATGCTCCAGATGATGAAGGTGAAGAAGAAGAAGAACAAGTTACCACCAATGCTCAAGCCCAACAACAACAAACCCAACAAGCTCAACAACAACAAGTTCCTGTACAAGTACCACAACAAACTCAACAGCAACAACAACAACAACAACCTGCAAACTATAATCCAAACTTACAAAGTATACCAAATCCAAATTATTTAAATGATCAATCTGAAGTTTATCAAACTTATTTCGGTGGTATGAATGCTCAACAACCACAATTTTAAACTACCTTTTCCCTCCTTTAGGCTCAAAGAATTACTTTGATACACACAACAAAAAAAACTCTCCCTTTTTATCTTGGTTATGGAACTAATCAATCAATCAATCAATCAAATATGTACTATTATTTACCTCGTTTACACACAAACTATAACCATCTATTATTATACTTATTCAGAGAGTACTGTTATTTTAACGTCTATTTAAAAACAAACGCACAGATACCTCAATATCTTGAAATTTTTTGATATTTTTACTCTCTCTCTCTCTCTTTTTCATTCCTTTTATTCTTATTTCTTGTTATTTATATCACTCCTTTTTACTCTCATATTTTGGAAATCTTTTCTTATTCTTTTTTTTAATTTAACTTTTAACGTTTTGATACCGTTCTATTTTTAATATTATAATTACTTTGTCGATTCAAGTTTCACTCTTTGTAAGACTATTACTACCTATAAAATGATTAAAAATTCTAATGTATAGTTACTTTGCTTTTTTTTCTTTAGCCTTGAAATGATATATAAATTTTTAATTACAAGTACATATTAGTTTTTAAATTGATCAACAATTTAATTTTCTTCCTTAACTTCTTCAACTTGTTCGTTATTTTCTTCTTTCTTTGGAGATTCATCTTTAACTTCTTCTTCTTCTTCTTCTTCTTTTTCTTCAATAAAATTCCATTTTTCACTCGGTTCAATTTTAATTTCATACCATTTTTTAACTAAATTTTCTAATCTTTTGGTGATTGAACCTAATTTAAAGCCTTGATCGTTAATTTCAAGTTCTGAATTATATATATCAGGTCTTTTCAAAATATCAAATAAAACTTTATTTAAATGATAATGTTTAACAGTTGCAAAAACAATTGGGAAATCTAATTTTTCTAATCCATCAATTGTTTGTAATAAATTTTTTGAAATTATTATTTCTTTTGATTCTAAAAATGCCTTTTGTAATCCTAATTTTGCTCTCTTTATTAATGGTGTCTTTCTATTAATTTCTAAACCCATTTGTTTTATATTTGGAAATGTTGAAATATCACAAACTGGTTCACCTTCATCATCACCTTGAATATTCCAATCTTCATCACCAGATGTTTCAACTTCTTCTTCTTCAGCTTCTTGAAGTTGATCTAAAAATTTTTTCTTTCTGCCTGGTTTTTTCTTTGGTTCATTCTTTTTATTAGTTTTTGCTGATGCTGGTTTTCTACCTCTCTTTCTTGGTGATTGTTTAAGTGGTGATGATCTCTTTCTCTTCTTTGTATTGCTTTCATCTTCGTCATCACCTAAATCCATATCATCATCATCTTCTTCTTCAACATCTATAACATCATCCATTATTTCATCTTCATCAGATGCTCCTGATCCATCTTGAATATCATCTAATGTAAATTCTTCATCATCTTTACCATTATTAATTTCAATTGGTTTACCATTTGAACCCCATATTACGAAATCTTCAACATCTGGTGGATCTAATGCCATTTCATAAGCAATTTTTATTAATTTTTTTGGTTTCTTTGTATTATCCAAAAAATGTTGAATATCTTTTTTTGATAATAGAGTTATATCATTAGCTGTAACCCAAGAATATGTATCATCATTAAAAAATCTAACACACCATTGTTGTGGTGGTAAATCATCACCTTGTTGTTGAATACTTGAGATTGAATCATCGGTATTGATATCTGATTGTCTAGATTTAACAAATCTACCACCTCTAGCTTTAAATCTACCTTTTGGTTTTGGTTGAATTTTAACTTTTGGTTTAATACTATTGATTGACTCAGGAACTAATTCATAAGGTATAACAATTGCAGGCCATGGTGGATATGATTTAACTTTTGCAAGAACAACTGAACGAGGAGGAAATAATGAGGACTCTGATGAAGTTGGTGTAGCTGTAGCAGTGGCTTCACCTACTAACGAATCAGCTGGTGCTGGGGTTTCTGTTCCTGACATCGTGGATTCAAATGTTAAAAGGAACCGAATTAAAAATTATAGTAGAAAGAACCTTCTTTGTATTGATTTTAATTTTAATTTTGATTTTTATTTTGATTTTTTTGGAATTTTCGTGTCGTTTTTTTTTTTCAACATTTTCTCCAAATTTTGTAGGTAAAAATGAAAATAATTGATGATATTTGTGCTTTTTGTTACTAGATACGTTATGATTTTCTGATATTATCTTTATATATAAATCAAGAAGAATTAACAAAAATAGTTGTTTGAATATTATTGTTTTGCAAAGAATTATAATTATAATCATTTTTTAATTCTGAAATGGAGGGATGTCCATATTTTAGTACTCGAATTAAGAAAAATCTAAAAAGACATTCCAACATCCCAACACCTCATAGTTTTTAAAGAAATTTTTATCTACAAGTCGTTTGATTAAATAATTTCAAAGTCCCATCATCAAGATTTAAATCATCAACAATATTTTCTAATGTCTACAGGTAATCCTGGTATGTTTTTCATAGTTTATTGATACTTGTGTTAATCCGTTATACACTGGTTGTAATAATTGTTTGAGAAAATTTACTAACAAATGTTTAAATAGGTAATAACTTTTCACGTTTTAATCCAACACCACCAGAGCGTGGTTCATTTCCATTAGATCATGATCATGAATGTTCTTCAATAATGAGTGAATACCTAACATGTTTGAAATTAGTTAAAGGTAATAATGCTTTGAATTGTCGTTTGTTAGCCAAAAGATATTTAGGTTGTAGAATGGATAATGAATTAATGGGGAAAGATGATTGGAAAAATTTAGGTTTACCAAATGATGATGAAGAAAAAAAATTAACAAATTCTGAATAAAAAAGACTATAGAACTAGAGGATGAGGTTAATGGGTTTATGAAAAGAAAAAAAATAGTAATTAGTTTAATTAGTGTTTGAAAAAATTAATTTTAATAATGATAATAACTTGTACATATATATTTTTGGTTTTAGCTTCAATTACAGTTAAAAAGGAATAACAGAAGCTCCTATTATTTATAACAGACCTAATATTTACTAATTATTTATATCATTTTGTAAATATTATAAAAAGAAGACGAACTTTTTACATTAAACAAGAAATAAAATTAGATATAAGAAAGAACTAAAGTTTAAAATTATCTTTCCAAAGAGATAATCATATACATGATAATGAGACCAAAAAAATATCATCAAGATATCATAAAAACGACGTACCCATTGATATCTCAATAAACATATTAGAGAAATATCACAAATATAAACCACTACCACCAATAAAATGAAAACAAATATAATAAAAAGGATAAAATGCAATATAGTAAAACACTAAAATTGGTATGATATTTTGACTCAATCAACACCTTTTAATAAGCAAATTATAACTATCATATATAAAAAAATAACACCTAAGTTTGTCCCCCATTTTCTGAAAAAACCTTCCCTTTATAAACCCAATAATAAACACCCTTTAGAACATCACCATGAAGTAGAATCTGGAATCAGAAAAAATGCATACAAACGTAACTAAGAATGAATGAAAGTAATTGAGGTGAAATCATGTGGACTTTTTGATCTTCTTTCTTTGATTTTCTGAATTTTTACCTCCATAAAACTTTTCTAGTATTGAAATTAATTTTTTTTTTCAAACTCTTTTCTTCTGTTACTTCATTACGATCTGCAGATATTATAGCTGAAAAACTAGCTCTTAAAGTATCTGGAACTGTGTCTTTTGAAGAAGTTAGTTTATGAGCTGCCTTTTCAGCGTTAAACTTCATTTTTTTAAACTTATCCAAGTAATTATAAGTATAAACTTTTTCTAGATATTTTTTACCAAAAACTTGATTCTTTTGAATAATTTTACTTAAACTTTTAAAGTTATTATCGAAGATTAAACCAGAACTATGAACATTTGAAGTTAATTTTGAGCCTAAGTCATTTGTAAAATCTCTAGTTTGACGAAGATTCTCACTCCAAAACTTTGGTGATTTAATATTCTTCACCGCTTGTAAATCATAAAAACTATTTAAAGCGTCATCCGCCTTTAATTTAAGAGTTGAATATTTTTCATAGTAATTATGATTTTTAACTTGAGTAAATGCATCATTTGAAACTTTACTTGCTTTATTCACCTTTGGTTTTACCATATTATCAACAAAATCTGAAAATGATCTACCAACTTTATAACCCAATAAACCTAAAATATCTCTAGTATCTAACAAATCTCTATCAAAAGGTTTTAAAATAGTTTCTGTAGCTAATGGAATACCATTACTAGTAACTGTTTCAGTCTTTGTAATTTCAACTGGAATATCTGTTAAAACAGTGATTGTTTGAGTAGCTGGAACAACAACAGTTGCATAACTAGTGGTTTCTCTTTCTAAAAACCATGACTGTGTTAATGTGCTATAAATTGTTGTTGAAAGTGGTGCTTTTGCATCAACAAATCTTTCACAAATAGCAGTTGTTGGATGAATATCCATAGTAGTTAAAGTTTTATCAAGAATCAATAGAGATAAAATTGCATATACAATGTATTGTTTATTTAAACATGAAAGATATTTTGTAACCCAGAAATCTTTATAATCTATTTGACCCATTGAGAAAAGATTTTTAAAGTTTAATTTAATCTTTGTTGAATCCTTTTCTGAATCTAATATTACTTTCTTATTATCAACTAATGGGTCTGGTAACTTTAAACCATTCTTAATAGTAGTTGTTGGAATAGGAACAACTGTATCAGTGTTTTTTAATTTTGGCTTTAAAGTAGAAACTGAATCACCTGGTTTTGAAAACATTTCAATTCTAGCTGCTAATAATTTTGCTTCTGGTGATTGGTTTGCAGCATTACCATCAGATTCAATACCAGAGATAATAATTTCAGCATCATTTTCAATTTCTGAGAAACTAGAATCTGCATTAGATCTCAAATCATGGTCTGTTGAGTTACTATCATCAGTAAAGATCATAGACCAATTGTTTTCAAGACTAAAATTTAGGCGATTGTAAGCCGAATCTGAAAGGGTTCGTGTTTCATTTTGTTCAAGATCAGAACCCAAGACTGAGGCAATGTCACTAATACCCGTTGTAACTTCTTGATCATCAGAAGTGATAGGAGTAGTAGGATCACTTGAATTTGATTTAGTTGTCATGTTTAAAATTTTAGGGGATGAGAATAAACTTTGGCACAAAAACGTAAAATCTAGGGGAAAAAGCTTGTGTGGAGAAACTGAATGAAGTGTATAGTAATATTGTTTGTGTGTTGAGGTTGATGAAGACTGTTGTGTAGTGTGAGTGTAGACTTGTAAATTGTATTACTCTTTGAATTAGTAAAGCTGTGTTAAAGAAACAAAAGAGTAGTAGTTTTTATAAATTTTAAAATTTATACTTTTTCTGCTTATATATATATTTTTTTTGATCCTTATCAGTTAACACTACAAAAGGAATTAGAATAACTACAAAATCTGGAGTAAAGGAGATGTTTAAGGTGTTTCTAATTAGTGATATTTGTAATGTTATGACTGCTTTAGCTTGTGTTATTTCTCTGATAACCTAGTTAATAACCCATACAGTTCTCAAAATTTGGCATAACCTTTTCAGCCAATAAGTTTGCTCTAATTTGCCACAATGTTTAAACGGGAATTAAAGATATTAGCAGTCGAAATAGAATACAATACAGATCAATAATAATTGCTAATCTAGTAATTCTATATTAGATGATATTATTGTGTATATACTAAATTCTGTTATTTTCAGATTCTGCTATTTTCTTAACCTTGGAATGGATTTCAGCAACAGTATTAGACAAGTCCATAAATAAATTAAATTCTTCATGCAATGTATTGACAACAAGACTAATTCCACCAGCTTCACTTACTGAATCTTGTTCAACACCTTCAACTGCTGCATCAATTTCTGATAAAACTTGTGAATATTCTTGTAATTTTTGTTTATAATATTGAACTTTTTTACTGAAATAAACATCAATTTCAATAGATGAAATCTTACTACCTGCTGTTAATAATCTTTGTAAAATAGTAAAGAAATTTTCAGAATCTGTTAATGCTTCATCTGTTGATGCTTTAATATCTTGTAAAATTTTCAAATCATTAGCCAATGCTTGATTTGTTGATGAATATTTATTTTGTAAAAATTCAATATCTCTTGGTATACTTTCAACTACTTCTGCTTGATCATCTTGTTCTGCCTTTAATTGTTCAGAAATTTGAACTTGACTTTGAATGTATTGATCTAATTGTTCAATTTCTCTACGGAATGCTTCTGGTAAATCACCCACTGTTGTCAATGGTGTTATTTGTAGTTGTGATTGTTGTTGCTGTAGTTGTAATTGTGATTGTTGTTGTAAATTGTTATTGTTTCCAAATAATGATGTTTGTTGTTGAGTTTGAGTGTTAGTATTACCAAATAAACCACCTGTTGGAGCTGCAGTTGTAGTATTGTTATTTCCAAATAATCCACTACCAGTAGTAGTACCCGTACTAAGTGAAAGACCAGCTGGTTTATTACCAAAGAGACCACCGCCTGTAGTTGAAGTAGCATTATTATTTCCAAAAAGACCACCTGTTGTAGCTGTATTTGTTGTTGCATTAGCGTTGTTTCCAAATAAACCACCTGTAGTTGGAGTTGAAGGTTTAGCACCAAACAAACCACCAGTATTGGCTGTATTATTAGCAGTATTACCAAACAAACCACCTGTAGTTGTATTATTGTTATTACCAAATAAACCACCAGTTGCTGGTTCTGCAGGTTTAGCACCAAATAGACCTCCTCCAGTTGTATTATTAAATGCATTACTTGTAGCACTGGTGTTGTTACCGAATAGACCACTTTTTTCTGAAGCTGCTGGTTTAGCACCAAATAAACCACCTGTTGTACTAGTGTTGTTATTAGCTGTTGATGATCCAAATAAACCACCAGTAGATGTATTATTATTGTTTGAAGCACCAAATGCTGAATTGGTATTATTAGCTGTGTTATTACCAAACAGACCTCCTCCAGTTGTATTATTATTTGAACCAAAAGCTGAAGTTGTATTGTTATTAGCACCAAATGCTGGCGTATTATTAGTATTAGTAGCTGCACCAAATGGTGATGTTGTAGAATTAGTATTTGATCCAAACAAACCACCTGTTGCTGGTTTATTAGCAGCAGCACCAAACGCACCGCCTGCATTATTATTATTATTATTATTATTATTATTATTATTGTTTGATCCAAATAAACCACTTGAAGAGTTGATATTTGATCCAAAGGCACTTGATGAGCTATTGTTGTTATTATTGGCACCAAAACCAAAACTTGTTGATTGAGTATTGTTGTTGTTATTGGCAGTATTACTACCAAAAAGACCACCTGAACTGGCATTACTTGTGCTACCAAAAGCACCACCTGTATTACTAGATCCAAAGAGACCACCAGATGAAGCACCAAACATTATTAAGGTAGTTTAGATCTAATTGACTTGTAGCTCTTTTAGTTGAATCTGATCTTTAAATCTAAAATGTAAACAAAAAATTTCGAATCGGTAATTTTCAATACGTGTAATCTTCAGAACACGCGTAATTTTCAGCACTAATTAAAACCTCTACCCTTTTGTTTTAAATGAGATAAGATTGATGATTGATATTTTTTGTTGGTTTCAAACTCAATATAAATACTTGCTTCCCTCATGAATTGAATAATTATTTCAACTTACTACAGGTATCCAAAGAAAGAAAAGATTGAGAGATGGCTATCCCTGCTTTATATAGTATTTTAGTTGAAAAATGGAGCTTACTTGAATATGTTCAAAGTGGTACCTATGATGCCTTATTACTTGACATGAATTCATTTCTCTACTCAGTTATAAATACAACCAACAATAAGGAGCATGTTTATTCAAGATTTAATAAATATTTAATGAAAATTGTCAATTTAGCAAGACCAAAATCACATTTGTTTTTAGCACTTGATGGTGTTCCACCATTTGCCAAAGTTAAACATCAAGCAGACAAAAGAACTCATCGTTCTTCATATACTAGTTGTGGATTTGATTTAAACGCTGTTACACCTGGTACTGAGTTTATGAAGAAATTATCCGAAAATGTGCATGAATTTGTTAAGACCAACATTTCAAAAGAATTCCCTAATCTAAATATTGTTGTATCTGATAGTTCAATCATAGGAGAAGGTGAACAGAAGATTTTACAACATGTAAGAGAAAATGAAGATGAATGGAATTCTGTTATAATTTATAGTTTAGATGCTGATTTAATTGCTATGACTTTACCAATGATTGCTACCACATTTTACATTTTAAGAGAAGTTCCACAAACTAAAAATCTTCCATTAGAAATGAGAAAATTTCATCAAGTTAGCATTAAAGAGTTAAGAGATAGTTTCTTGGAATGTTATGATGTTAAGTTGAGAATTAATCATAGATCTGATATTCTTTTCGATGTTTTATTTGTTTTAAGTACATTTGGTAATGATTTTATTCCAAAACCATATGGTATTTATTTAACAAAAGAATCATTTTTAAAAGTTTTCAGTATTTTAAGGGATTTCCATAAGAAGAACACCAAGTTCATTGTTCAAGACAAATCACTGAATATTGAAGGATTAAAGTTATTTGCCAAAGAAATGTCAGAGTACCACCAAAGAGAAACTAGAAGCCTTTATGATTCATCACCAAAGGGATTACAAGATTTGACGTTGAGCTATAGCTTTCAAAATATGTCTTTGAAAGAGAAGAAAACCGAGTTAAAGCAGTTTTTACAAGAGACTAATACTGAAAGATACAAAGAATGGAGATACAAACAATATAAAAGGTATGCAGATATAAAAGATGAAGATGAATTAAAGAAGATCACACAAGATTATATCATTGGAATGAGATGGATAATTGAGTATTATATCACAGGAAAAGCATCTTGGGCTTGGAGTTACCAACACAAATTTTCACCTTCATTCGCTGATATCTATGAATTAGGTCAAGAAAACAATGAGATCGAGTACAAGGAAAATTCTTTAACCCCATATCAGTTATTACTTTTAGTGTTACCGCTATCATCTAAATCTCTTTTACCTAAAGAATATCTTGATTGTGAAAGAGCAAGCCAAATCTTGAAAAGATTGAACGATAATTCCAACTCTGAAGTTTTCTATACCCTTGACTCCACTCGTGATCTATTTGATTATCTTTTAAAGAATGTTGATCCTCTTTTAGTTGGTAATTAGTTAATTTAACTTATTGGCTCAGTGTTTTATGAATTATGGATTGATATACCAGCCGATAAATTTTGTTCTGTTTTCGAAAAAATTCAAAAAGATATACTTCCAGTCGACTAAGAGAATCAAAATGTAGCAACAATCACTTTATATACTTCTAATAACAGTAGATCTGTCCTTATAAGCAATTTTGTTTATGAATCCTATGCGTATTTCCTGGTCCGATAACAGTGTAATTTTCAGTCCGAATTCCGGTTTAATTTAATCGTCGACAAAACAAAGCATTACAGCAGAAACGACTTATAACACTATTTAGATATATTCAGTCTATTTTTTTAAAAAGAAAATAAATAACTTATTTGGGAATATTCTAATTCATTTAGCTGGTTTTGTTGAATTTATTTTATTTTATTTTATTTCATTACTACGTTTTTGTTATATTAATTTCAATTTCAATTTTATCATAAAAGTTACATTTTCTTCTTTTAATTTAATATCTTTGATAACCAATTAGTTGACAAGAGCTTATCATGGGTATTCCAAAATTCTTTAAATTCATCTCTGAGAGATGGCCTACAATCTCACAATTGATTGGTGATAATCAAATACCTGAATTTGACAATCTATATTTAGATATGAACTCTATTTTACATACATGCACTCGTCCAAAGGATGAAAATACAGTTAAGAAATTGACTGAAGAGGAAGTCTTCAGTGCCATTTTTGCTTATATTGACCATTTATTTGAAATTATCCAACCAAAAGAAGTTTTCTATATGGCGATTGATGGTGTTGCACCAAGAGCTAAAATGAATCAACAAAGATCAAGAAGATTTAGAACAGCTGCCGATGCAGAAAAGAAGAGACTGAAGGCAATTGAAGAAGGTACCGAAATTCCAGATGAAGAACCATGGGATTCTAACTCTATTACACCAGGTACTGAATTCATGGCCAAATTAACTAGATATTTAAAGTATTTTATTCATAAGAAAGTCTCTTCAGATTCAAAATGGCAAAATTGTCAAATTATTTTATCTGGTCATGAAGTTCCAGGTGAAGGTGAACATAAAATTTGTGAATTTATTAGAAATAAGAAAGCTGAAAAAGATTTCAATCCAAATACTCGTCAATGCATTTACGGTTTAGATGCTGATTTAATAATGTTAGGTTTAGTAAGCCATGAATCCCATATTGCATTATTAAGAGAAGAAGTTACCTTTGGTAGAAAACAAACTCAAGCCAAGTCACTTGAAGAACAAAAGTTTTACTTATTGCATTTGAATCTTGTTAGAGAATATCTTGAGCTAGAATTTGAAGACTTAAGAGAAGTTATCAGTTTTGAATATAATTTTGAAAGAATTGTTGATGATTTTATTTTAATTACCTATGTTATTGGTAATGATTTCTTACCAAATTTACCGGATTTACATTTAAATAAAGGTGCATTTTCATTATTAATAGAAACATTCAAACAATCATTAAAAGAATTAGATGGTTACATTAATGAATTTGGTACAATCAACTTGAAAAGATTAGGTACCTGGTTAGATTTATTATCTAAATTTGAAATTGAAAATTTTGAACAAGTTGAAGTTGATTTAGAATGGTTCAATAAACAATTAGAAAACATCTCACTAACGGGTGAAAAGAAGAGAGAAAGACAAGGTAAACTTTTATTGGTTAAACAACAAAAGAAATTAGTTGGTACAATTAAACCTTGGTTAATTCAAAAAATCTCTACTAAATTATCACTTCCTTTAGCTGACGAACAAATTCCATTCCTTGAACTTCCAAAAGATTTAGTTGTTGACAACTTAGATTTCTTAAAGAATTTTGTATTTGATACAGGATTAATTATTATCCATTCAAAGAGTAAAGATACTTACTCTGTCAAGTTAGATGTTGATGGTATTGATCCAAATGAAACTGAAGAAGAATTTACTGAAAGAGTAAATGATATTCGTCGTGTTATCAAGAGATATGAAGCTGCTATTATTTTAGATGCTGAAGGTGAAGATGCCCTTGAAGAAAAGAAAGTCTTATACAATGAAAAATTCGAAAATTGGAAGGATTCATATTATAAGGATAAATTTGGTTTTAGTATTCATGACGAAAAAGAAATGAAAGAATTGACGGAGAACTATATTGAAGGTTTACAATGGGTTTTATACTATTATTACAGAGGTTGTCAATCATGGCCATGGTATTATAGATATCATTATGCACCAAGAATATCTGATATCAAGAAAGGTTTAGATGTCAAAATAAATTTTGATATGGGTAAACCTTTAAAACCATTTGAACAGTTAATGGCTGTTTTACCTGCTAGGTCTCGTGGTTTAGTTCCTGCTTGTTACAGACCTTTGATGACTGAACCAAGTTCCCCAATTATTGATTTCTATCCAAATGATGTTGAAATCGATATGAATGGTAAAAGTGCCGAATGGGAAGCTGTTGTTAAATTAGCATTTGTTGATCCAAAGAGATTAGTTGAAGCAATGACTCCATTAGAATCACATTTATCTGGCGAAGAAAAATACAGAAACTCATTTGGTAAAGATATTTTATTTACATTTAATCCTCAAATTGAAGAAATGTTCAAATCACCATTACCAGCAGTATTTTCAGATCTTGAACACAATCATTGTTTTGAAAAACCATATGACTTGAAATTACACAATCCTTCTGAATTTGTTTATGGTTTAGCTAAAGGTGCTCTTTTAGGTAAAGATTCCCTTGCAGGTTTCCCAACTTTAAAGACAATCCCATTTTCTTATGAATTAAAGCAAGCTGGTTTAAAGATTTTCAATTTCCCATCTAGATCAACTTCAATGATTTTAAGTATTAAAGATACACACGAAGGATTAACTGTTGAAGATTTTGCTAAGAGATTTGTTGGTAAGATTGTTTATACCAAATACCCTTACCTAAAGGAATCTAAAATCGTTTCTGTTACTGACGGTAGAGTTGAATACTCTCAAGGAAAGAATGGTAAAGGCTTCTACTCAGATGAAGTTGATGATGTTAAACACTATAAACAAACTTTGAACAATATTTTAAGAACCTATAGTGCTACTGAAGGTATTGAAGTTGGTGAAGTTAGAGCTTTGGTTAAGGTCAAAGAAGTTACTGGTATCAAACGTATAAGTAATGGTGCTTATGTCAAATCATTTTCTGATGAAGAAGAACTATACCCAATTGAATTGGTTGTTGAAGCTGTTACTGATGAAGATAAGAGATATTTTGAAAGACCTCCATTACCTATCAATGAAGAATTCCCATTAGATTCTAAGGTAGTTTTCTTAGGTGACTACTCATATGGTGGTGAAGCTGTTGTCAAGGGTTATAATTCAAGCAGACGTTTAACTGTTGATGTTTGTAAATTCTCTCAAAGACCAGAACCAAAGGTTGGTAAATCAATGGCTGCTCATGAAAAGACTCAAAATCATTATTTCCCATCATTTGAAGTTGCTAAGACTAAGAGAATTCATCCATTATTCTTATCTAGAATTACATCATCATATATGGTTTTGAATACTGCTGGACAACGTATTAATGTTGGCTTAGATTTGAAATTTGATTCTCGTAGAGAAAAAGTTTTAGGTTTCTCTAGAAAGAATGAAAGAGGATGGCAATACAGCATTTTAGCTGTTAAATTAATTGATCAATATAGAACTTTATTCCCAGATTTCTTCAAATCTCTTGCCTCATTCACTGGTGATATCCAATCTGTTAAGAAGATCTGGCCAAATGATGATGACAATACTATTAATGGAAAATTAAAGGCTGTTACAACCTGGTTAAAGGCTACTAAAGAAACCTTTGTTAGAGCTTCTTTAGAATCTGATTCACTATCTACTGCTAGTATGCAACAAATAGAAGCTGAAATTGAAGCATATTCTTCTGTTCCAGATGAAAAGGACTATCAAACAATGGGTGGTGTTCCTGTTGATGCTGTCCTAGATCCTGGTGCTTCATTTGATAAATTAAAGACACAATCTTTTGAGCTTGGTGATAGAGTTGTTTATGTTCAAAGTTCAGGTAAAGTTCCATTGTTTTCAAAGGGTACAGTTGTTGGTTTCTTCTCATTTGGTTCAAATGTTACATTACAAGTCATCTTTGATAAACCATTAATTGGTGGTAATAACCTAGCTGGTAGAATTAGATCAAACCGTGGTCTAAATGTTGACTCATCTTTAGTTTTGAATATCACTAACAGACAATTTATTTATCATTCAAAAGCTTCAACAAGTCATGCTAAAGATAAGAAGAAACGATCTAAATCCGCTGCAAGTCATAAAGTTGCTACTGCTAAACCAACTTCTGCTCCTGATTCTGATATTGCCACTGAAACTTCAAATGTTAAGGTTGCTCCTAAGAAACCAGTTAAACCAAAGAAGCAAGCGGAATTGTTAACATTATTAAAGAGTGGTAAGGACAAGAAAAAACCTACTGAAAAATTAAAGGAAGAAAAAGAAGAAAAAGAAGAAGAAGAATCTACATCTACTGATTCAGATGCTCAAAAAGCTAAGAATGCCAACGCTTTAAGAGACATTCAAGATTCCATAATATACGGTCAAAAACCACCAAAACCTGCACCTATTCCATTTTCTAACATTCCAATGTCTGCACCAATGGGATTCCTTCCACCAGGTGCTATGCCTCCACCAGGTGCTATTCCAGTTCCATTCCTTCCTCCACCAGGATTCTCACTAATGGCTATTCCATTGCCAGTTCCAAAACAAGTTCCACAACAAGTACAACAACTACAACAACAACAACAACAACAACAACAACAACAACAACAACAACAACAACAACAACAACAACAACAACAACAACAACAACCCTCTGAAGCTAATAATGAAAATAACTCCAGTGGTAATACTAATGGTAAATCACATAAAGGTATTCGTGGTGGTCATTCAGGTCGTCGTAACCGTGGACGTGGCCATGGAGGTAATTCAGGTCGTGGCAATGATAACAAAAAGAGACGTGGTGGTGTAAAATCAGAAAAGTTTGAAGAAGCAACTGTTTAATGTGTATGATTAATTTACCTTTATAGATGGATCTAATTAATGAAATTATACTATTGGTTTTAATATTAATTGTAGTAACTATATTATTAAAGATATTAAATACGAAATTATTTTTCCTCACATTATTTAATCATATTGGTCATCATAGAAAGCCTTTGTCAGATTATTATCTCTCTCAATTTCTTGATGTCTATCAAACCATTTCTTTTCAAATCCATTTGATCTATCGACACCATCCCATCTCCAACCAGGGGCAATTCCAAATCTATTTTCAGAAAATGAACCTTTGTAAAATTTTCTACCAGTCTTTGATAAATTTTTCTTGTTTGTCGATGGTCTGAATGAAAGCATTGGATCATCTTCATGTTCCTTTTCTTTTAATTTATCATTAAGTTGTTCATTATCTGTATATATTGTCATCTGTGAACCTTTAGCATTTCGTATTCTTTGCTTGGCTTCTTCAAGTTCCATTTGTTGTACTAGACCTCTATTCATTTCTTTGTGTCTTAATTCCTTTTCAGATTCTTCTTGTTCTATCTTCTTTCTTAGTTCTTGTCTCTTTTGTGTTATATCAATTTTTCTACCAGTTGAATCTCTAAAAATTGTTTCTGCATTCTTACCCATACTATCTGGTGAATTATCTTGTAAATATTTCAACTCAGCACCTTGTTTTTCCTCGATCTGTCTTGCTACATCTTCTGCGGATTGTAAACCTGCTTTTGCACCAGATGCCATTGTTTGTTCAGGTTCTTCAATTTTATCTATTACTTCAGAAGACCCCACTACTTTCCAACCTTTTGAAGCTTTTGATACTTTTGACTCTACCACTACTGGACCTTCATCTTCATCTTCATCTTTTCCTCCATTGGGTATTATACCATTAGCAGTTTGTATGTCATCTTGTGGTTGTTGGTTTAGTTTAGGTAATGTAAGATCACTTTCTATTACCACACTTTTCTTTGCCTCTTTATCCTTTTTACTCTTTTTGGTTTTTTTAGAAGACAAATACTTCTTTGCCAAATAATCAGATAGAGACATTTCCACCAAACGAATTTATGTATTACAATGTTATATGTTGTTGTTATCTTTTTAACATACAAAATAGCTTTTGAAGTAAGCTGAAGTTTTTATTTTTTTTATTTTTTTTTTTTCCAGTCGCGTAAATAAAATTTGTCACCAAAATCTCAAAAGTAAACATTAACAAAAATCTTCAAAGAAGAGCATTATTTAAAGTTCAATGGATGAGAAAGACTCTTTTCAGAAAGTCATTGAGAACTTTTTATTGAACGGGAAAATACTACATGATTGTAAGTTAAGATCAGAAGTGAACATTGGACTTATCAGCTTGATTCAGTAATTACTAACCAAATATTCAAATCTATAGACTATAAAGAGTTACAAAATGTTATAAAGGTTCAAAAGAGGCAGATTATTGAATCTGATAAAACACTTGCTGAACTGCAGGGTACAATTTCACAATTAGAAGGCAAACTAAGAACAAAAGAAAATGAATATAATACAATAAGGTCTAAACTTCATGATGCAATGGCAGAGAATCATGAACTTAAGAGACGAATTGAGGGAGTTAGTTTTAAGAAAAGAACACCTTTAAAGACAATTAAACAAGAGATCAATACAAGTCAACCAAATGATAATGGCAGTAACATATTGAATATGTTGCAAATACGAAAGAAAAGTAAAAAGCCAGATTTTAAAGTTAAGAAAGAAGATGAATCTCAATACATTACAATACACAGTAATTCAGCAGATAGTATTGATATTGATGAACAACCTATAAAACAAGAACCAGAACCAACAGAAATAGAAGCAGATGTTGATGATACACATCTTTCACCAACACAAATTGGAAGTTTATCAGGGAGTCAAAATATACTGAATGATATTAGAAGTTCACCAACACAATCAGAGACTCAAAGAAGAAGAAAGAGAATCCCAACTATTTATGAATCCATAGATCTAGGTCATGCGTCCTTATCGTCTCTGATTGATAATAACGAGGAAGAAGAAGAGGAGTTTGATGATCATAGCGATAAACTTTCAACATCTACATCACAACCATTTCCTTCATCACCTACTAAACATTTTATCTCTGCTATTAAACCAGAGAATGAACATGAAAAAAATATACCACATGAAACAGAGGATCAAGAAGATGATACTGAAGTCGAAGACTCACAGACTGATATGTGTGATAACATAATGCTAAGTTTTCCAACTCCACAAACTGGATCAAAGGTTAATCATATGACACCATATAATCAAAAGATCAATCCATTAAAGAGATCAACACTGTCAATGCATACACCATTTGTTGAAAATGAAGAAACGCCAATTCCAAAGAGATCTAAATGTTTTCATCCAACCTCAGTCACTAAAAATATTGATTTAACAATAAATCCTTTAAAGAATAGAGAATGGATAATTGAAGATTTTAAAATTGATCCAACAAAGAATAATGGTAAAGATTTTGCATATAGTGAAGTTGTTAGAGGTGCGTCAAGACAGTGTATTCATGGAACAAAGTGTAAAAATTGTGAAAATTTCTATAGAATTTCTAACAATGGTAATATGGAAACAGGATTATATTATAATGGACCGAAATGGAATGATAAAATTGATTTAAAGAATAGTCGCACAATGATTCAAACAACTTCAAGACATAAAAATATTTGGGGTAGAAATGATTCACCACCTGGATTTGGAGACTTCGATTTCCCAACTACTCAAGAACAAAATGAGAATAAAAAAAAGGCTGAATTAATAAATACAAGTAAAGCATATGAACGTTTATTTTCAGCTATTAATAAAGGTAGATTTATATTTAAAGAAAAGGTTTACAATGATGCTATTAGAGATAATAAATTTGTTATTGATATGGATATTTTTAGAGAAAAAATTTTACATGAATAATATAAATGCATTTTAAAAGAATATAACTATATTTTTTGTAGTTTACTCTCTATTTAATTATTGGAATTAAATCTTTAGAAACAGGAATACAATCACCGGGACTAATTAAACCTTTGAATAATTCATTAGATGTAATATCAATCCACCATTTTGTAGTATTCGGATGTTTATCTTGCCATTTCTTATTCCAAACATACTGGAAAGGTCTATAAATCAGAGCAGCTGAAAATAGATCAGCAAGAGTAATTTTATCACCAACTAAATATTTACTCTCTGATAATCTTTTTTCGTAAATATTCATAATTTTATCCAACTTTTCAATTGACTTGTTTACATCAGCTAAATTCAATTCTGAACGTCCTATAAATGGCCAAAAGATATTAGCAGCTTCAACTAACAATTCAGAAGTTGATAATGACATCCAACTCAAAATTTGATGATAAGAAAACTCAGTATCACCTAATAAAGTTTTATCACCAGTTAAAGATAAAATATGAATAGTTACTGCTATTGATTCAGTCAATTTATAACCATCAGGACCTATAAAAGCAGGTAATTTCCTTAAGGGGAAGTTTTCAAAGTATGTGTCATCCTGATCAGCTATTTTAATATCAAGACCATATTTGTTTATCAAACCAACAGCAACCATACAACGAGATGACATCCCATTTGTACCTTTTCTCTTACAATATATTGTGCCTTGTGACATTGTTAATTGATCAATTATGTTGTTAAAAAAGGAAATAAAAGTAGATATTTCTATTATATAAATCAGTGAAATTCACGTGACTCATTTTTTTCGCATTTGAATCTTAATTTAGTAAATGAGAGAGATAACTGTTGACTAAAGTAGTTCACAAACCACAGTGCATTTGTTCATATAGAAACACAAAAACTCAATTGAGTTTTCAACTGTCATTTTAAATTTATCTGTTTTTGTGGTCAAATAAAATTATTGCAATTTTGGAAAAACACATGTGACTTCAGCAGTTTTTAGAAATAATCTCTGTTTTAAAAAGTTGTCAATTAAAGAATCATTTATATAATTAAGTTGAAGAATTATCTAGTGTGATAAAATTTTGTAAATGTAGAAGCTCTAAGAAAAGTTCCACAATTTATTCAGATTCGCTTTACTATTAAATTTTATACCAAGTTAGGCAAGCATCACCAGTTATCCTATACAGACAGAACTCAATTCGATTCAACTTTAAAGGATAACTACTAAGGTTCCATGATACTAATTGCTCTCGAAGAATCAAACGATATTCGTACTTCATTAACTTTCCAGATCTTTTTTTTGGTTTTTTTGGTTTTTTTTGGTTTTGTGGTGTTGATGGATGAGAAATTTTTTTAGTAAGCGCTTTTGTGGTCTTCATTCTTAATATTACACAATAACATAAAACTAGTAATAGAAAAAATGTAGATAGAAATTTCTTTTATTACATCAAATACAAAAATAATCTTTAGAGGAAAAATAGATTTTTCTAGTGCTAGGTTTTATTTAACAAACATCATTAACTTAACAAACCAATTATAA
>JAJMKZ010000387.1:0-31774 GCA_030564005.1 Ruyongia tratensis | reverse complement strand
TTTTTTTTTTTTTTTTTTTTTTAAAAAGTAAGAAAAAAAAAAATAAAAAATAAAAAATTACATTTCATTAACACATACATTCATTTATTTATATATTTATACAAACCTTCCAATAATCATGTTGAGATCTTGTAATAAGATTTTCACAGTATCTAAGAATACGATAATAAAACCTATTATATCAACAAAATCTATTCAATACTTACAACATCAATTTTATTCATCATCTGTACATAAAGATAATTCAAATTCAAATTCAAATTCAAATTCAAATTCAAATTCAAATTTAAATTCAAATAAACAAGATAAAGAAGAAAATGAAAGAGATTCTTCTGCTCCAATAGAACATGATAAAGGTCCAAGTATCCGTAATATGATTTCAATTGCCATTATTGGTTCAGTCATTTTAACACAAGTTGTTGAAGCTGTTAATGAAAATAATCCAAGAGCAAAATCAAGAGCAACTGCTTCAATGACTGAAGCAGAATATGCAAGATATCAACAAAGTTTAAAAAGAGTTTCAACAATGTTTAAACCTGATGATGTCTCTGTTTATTTCGTTAATCTTGATAATCAATCTTTATTATCAAAATTAAATAATGATTTAAATAAAGATATAATATTTATTAATCCAAAAGATTTAATTCAAGAAGCTAAAAATAATAAAGAATCAAATTATTATGATTTATTAAATTTAGAAAGTACAGAAAATTTACCATTTGGTTTAGTTAATCAATTAATTGGTTTAAAAATTAAAAATATTAAAGAAATGAATAATAATGATGATGAATTTAAATTAAAAAAAATATTAATTTTAAATTTCCCAACAACATTACCTGAAACAATTAAATTTGAAGAAAAAATTGTTCCTGTTAGAGGTATGATTCATATTTGTGATTCAAAAAATCCAAAAGATTCTGATGTTTTAAGATATTATAAAACTGTTAAAAGAGTTAAAGAATTTAATTCTTTAAATGATTTAAAAAATTTGTAAATAAATTTAATTAAATTTTAAAATAAAAAAAAAGTTTTTTTTTTTTTTAATAGATTAATCAAAATGTATATATATTTAAATTCCTTATTTTTTTGTACTTCCAAATCCTGAAAATCCCATCATTGTATTAATTTCATTATTATTCTTTTGATTTTGATTTTGATTTTTTTTTTTCTTTAAATCTAATTTCCTCTTTTTATTTTTATCTTTTAATTCTTGTTCAAATTTCTTTCTCTTTTCAATTCTTAAATTAATATCATATTTTTCATCTTCTTTAATTTTATTATTTAATATTTCAACTAATTCATAAAATCTTTTTTTAACTTGTTCAATTCCAATTTTAATATTTTCTTTATTAATTTCACCACTCTTAATTAAATGTGGTTTACTATTTAAATGATCAACAAATTTAAGATTATCTTTAAATGTTAAATTACAAACTTCACAATAAAAACCAAATGATTTACCCCTTGTAGAAACAACATTACTTGTAATGAATTGTCTCTTATTTAAATCTTTATCAAATTTTAATGAATCTCTTGTTATTGATGGCGTTGTTGTTGTTGTTGTTGTTGTTATTGAATCATTCTTAGACTTTTCACGTCGTAGTTGTGCTTGTTTTGCATATTCTTCTTTATCCCAAGTTCTTCTACCAAATGTACTAGGCTTTTCATTAGATGACATGATACCTATTTAATTTAATTTAATTTAGTTTAATTTGTTGAAATTATAATTTGTTAATGGTTGATAATAATAAAAGATAATAATAAAAGATAATAATAAAATTTAAAAATTTTAATTTTTTTTTTTTCTTTTACTACTTACTACTAATTATCATAGTTTAAAAAGTAAACAAAATGTCAAAAGATATAATGTCAATGATGAAGATAGTTAAACCAAATATAGTTACAAATACAAAGAAAGAACTTAAAAATGCATTAAAATCAAAATTTCAACCTAATTCTAATATTATTAATTCAATTAAATCACATAATGTTATTATTGAAGATAAATATTTAGTTAAAATGATACCAAAAGAATATGATCCATTAATTGAAAAAATAAAAATACCAATAATGGCATTTGATCTTGATGGGACTTTAATAACAACAAAATCATCAAATAAATTTGCTACAAGTTTTAATGATTATAAATTTTTAAATAATGAAGTTTTAAATAAATTAAAATCAATTAATTTAAAAAATGAAAAAATTCCAATTGTTATATTTACAAATCAAGGTGGTGTTATTGCTGATAAAGAATCAAAATCATTTATAAAATTATTAAAAAAATTACAATTAATATTTGAAGATTTTAAAAAATTTAATATTAATAATGTTTGGGTATATATTTCAACAAAGAAACCTTCAAAATATGATAATAAATTATTTGAATCAAAATTTATAGAAATGAGAAAACCTGAAATTGGAATGTTTAAAACTTTTCAAAATGATTTCAATTTAGAAATTGATTTATTGAATAGTTATTTTATTGGTGATGCTGCTGGTAGAAAGAATGATATTAGTGATAGTGATTTAAATTTTGCTAAAAAAGCTAATTTAAACTTTTTAACGCCAGAAGAATACTTTAAAGTAGAAGAGAAGAGAAGTAATATTAAGTTTGATTAATAGAAAATAATTCATAAAATAAATGGATTCGTTTTTCTTTTTTGGATTAATGATTTACAATAGTAAAGACTGTAAAGTTTTCTTTTTTTTTAAATAACATTAGTTAAACTTTTGTGTCATATATATTCAATTAGAGGAAAAATAACAATCATTAATTAAACAAATTCAATTTTGTGATGAAACTTATTCGTCTTGAACAATAGTACCCTTTTCAGAGACATAGATACCATCTAAGAACTTTCTGATATCTTTGTTTCTAACTCTACAGATTTGTTGAATATCAGCAGCAGTTTGTGAAACATCTTCAACTGAGTTACCAGATAAAACAATTTCATCTTTTTGGTTAGTTGAGAATTCAACTTCAACATCTTCTCTAACTTTAACTAATCTAACGTTTTTGTCACCTAAGAAGTTTCTGATTTCAATGAATTTTGAACCATCCTTTTCAATAGTGTTGACATTGATTGGGAAATGCGCATAAACGTATCTTAATTTGTACTTGTAACCTTTAGTAACACCGGTGATTAAGTTAGAAATTAAAGATTTAACAGTTCTTAAAGCAGCAACATGCTTTCTGTCACCATTGTGAACGGTGATTTTGATTTGTCTGTTAGAGATCTTTTGGAAAGTAACATCAATATGTTTTAAATCCTTGGTTAAGGTACCTCTTGGACCAGTGACGGTAACGTTTCTGGCCTTGATGGAAACAGTAACACCTTCTGGGATATCTAAAGTTTGATCAGTTCTAATGTACTTCATTTTTGATATTGATGGATCTTCAAAACTAAACAGAAGGTGTTACAATAAGCTTAAACTTTTGTGTATTTTTTCTATAATTTTTCATACCTCTAAAAAAAAAAAAAAAATTGTGACTGACAAAAAAAAATAATCACAAAGCCCTAAATTAAAATCACGTGACGATAAGGGCTAACTAACTAATTAACTCACTAACTCACTAACTCTCATCAATCATCCTCTGTAATTTACCAAAGATACGATCTCTGTGTTTTGCCATTGGATCGTCTTCATCACCTGGAAAGAAGTGTTGTCTAGGATACTCTGATTTCATATTGTCTTCATCTTCTTCATCGTAGTTGGCACCATCGTCTAATAATGATGTCGGTCCAAATCCATCTTCATCATATAATTCATCATATAAATCATCAAATTCGTCATCAAATTCATCACCTAATTCTTCTAAAATTTGATTGTTGACATCGTATTTAGCAAAGTCTTCTGGTGATACCAATGATTCCTTATCTTCTCTATCATCTTCTTGATCGTTAAATTCATCATCAAAATCATTTTCATGTCTTGATTCTCTATCTTCTTCCTCTGGATAATCATTCTTATAAAAACTTTCTGCATTTGAATCTTCATCATCTGACAGTATTCTTAAAGAATCATCGTCTTCTACTAAATTATTTCCATCTTCTTCAAATTTGATATAACCAATGTTTTCTTTAGTTAATGTTTCATGAACTGCTTTATCTCTATAGTAAACATCATAAACATATTCCAGATCAAGATTATTATTAACATTATTAACATTATTCGTTACTGTGAATTTTGAACCATTGAATTTAGATTTCTTTCTTTTAATACCTTGATTAAATTGTTTATTTTCTTCTTTTGCATTAAAATTTTCTTTTTCTTGTATTAAAATAGAGTCTAACATTTGAGTAAATTCTTCTGGTAATTCATCTTCTTGTTTTTGTTCTTTTGGTAAGATAAAGGTATTTTGTTTATCCTATTTAAAAAGTTATCATTAGTTAATGTTTTTATGACATATCAAAAAAATGAATTTAATTTGAAATACTTACATTTGTTGAACTTGATTTTTGTAAAAGTGGTAAAGCTAATGACCCATCTTCCCTTTTATTAACTATTTCATTATCAGTTCTTTGAAGTTTGAACACTATTTATTTTGAAAACTTGTTAGAATTACATTAAACAATTACTAAATTATCATTTAACAAAAACTTACCATATAACTCATCTTTTATCCTTTTACTTCTTGATGCTTCAAGAACTATAATTGATTAAATGAGAAGATTGTTAGTACTATTTCATCTTAGCAATAAATCAAAACATCATTCCAAAGCAAAAATACATACTTAAAGCTTGAAGAGAGTCTTGATTCCTCTTTCTCTTTATTCTAACAACATCTGGCAATCTTTTATGTGTCATCTTCACCTGTTATAATTGAATAATTTTGATGTTATTTTGTGACTTGATTTTGATTTATTTCATTGCTGAATTTTTTTTTTGTTCAAAAGAAAAGTAAACATTCCATAACATTCTACAAGTTTTTTTAGTTTACATAACTATTTTTTGTATAATCAATTTCATTATAGTTGGGAAATATACGTTGTTAACTGGTATAATTCTAATCTTATTGTAATATTAGTTACTTTTGTATGTTGGATTTTGTTGGAATTAAAATTTTATTAATGATACACAAAATAGTAACCACAAAACCAGAAAAATATAAATACATAGTACTAAAATAAAACGTTCTTTTTGATCTTTGATTTGATAAAGATCCTAAGAAATTAGAGTTTATTTCTTCATCTATAACTGGAGTTGATTGTTAATTATAGACTTTATAGAGGAAAGTGTTAACCATAAAATCAAAACATTTTTTTTTTAACTTCAAAATTCAAATAAAATGGGGAAATTGGATCAAGTATCTTCTGCAATTAAAATTAAAGTAAATAAAACTCTAATTAGAGCTAATTGGTTGATCTCTTTTCTATCTGATTCCATTATTGGTACTGTACTGGAAAGACATAGAGATATTGTTCTTATAACTGGTGGTGGCCAAGGTTTAGGGAAAGAAATTGTTTGTGAATTTTTGAAGAGAAGAATTGATAATATTATTGTTTTTGATATAACTATTCCTAAAGATAAAGATAGATTCAATAATGTTCATTATTTTCAATGTGATATAACTAATAAGATTCAAATCATGAAATTGCAACAACAAATTAAAAAAGATATTGGGATTGTAACAATCTTAATAAACAATGCAGGTATAACTTCTGGTAAATCTTTAATTGATTTATCTTTTCAAGAAATTGAAAGAATTATTAATGTTAATTTGATATCAAACTTTTACCTTGATAAAATATTTTTACCTGATATGTTGGAAATTCAAAGAGGTTATATCATCACTGTTGCCTCTGTTTTAGGTTATATGGCACCTGCTAATTTAACAGCTTATGGTGCTTCAAAATCTGGATTAATTGCATTACATGAATCTTTAACTTATGAATTAGGTCCTCCATTGATTAGTAAAACTGGTGTAAAAACTTTGTTGGTATGTCCTGGTCAATTAAAGACTCAATTATTTAAAGGTGTTCAAACTCCATCATCTTTATTAGCACCAGAATTAGATCCTCAATATGTTGCTGAAAAAATTGTTAGAGCTGTTGAATGTGGTAAAATAGGTGAAATTAAATTCCCAATATATGGTAATTTCTTACCTCTATTTAGATCTTTACCTTGGCCTGTTACACAAGTTGTAAGATTAATTAGCGGAATGGATGAATCAATGAATACTTTTGATCATGATCATGCACAGATTAAACATGAAGATCATACTAAAATCAGCAAAGAAATTTCACAAAATCAATCAGTTGAAGAAACAAAATCAGCTTCTAATCTGATTTAATTGGTTCATCAGTATAATTATTGGTAATCTTCCTTGTGCCATAAAAATTACCTTTTGATCCATTCCAAAATGGTTCATTAAAATCAACAGCAGCAACTACTTTACCATTGATAAGTCCCATGGGTAAAGAATTATAACTTCTTGAGTCCAGAGAATGTGCTAAATTATCACCAGTAGCCCAAACATGACCATCAGGAACTTTTATATATTTGTCAAATACATCATTTTCTGGATTATTACTTTCCATACTTGGATCAATTAAGATGATATCACCAGGCATACCTGTAATTCTTTTACAAACTCTTTGATCAGGATCTGTAGGTTTAGTAGCGACAACAACATCACCAATTTCTAAATTTCTTCCAAATCTATATTTTTTTGATGAAAGAACAAAATCATTGTAGGCTGCTAAAGTAGGTAACATTGATTCACCTCTAGTCTCTGAAAACTCATAGAAATGTGATTGAAAAACATGGAATGCACAACCACCTCTTAGAACATAACTAAAAACTTTACCAAAGAATGCAATTTGTGAACTCATGATAGCAATTTGTTATCATTTAATGGTGTTGAAATATTGGATATTTCTTTGTTGGTTTTAGTTTTTTATTTATTTTTTTTTTCCTACAAAAATTTACTTCAACTATAAAAACAATACTTTCTACAATTACAAACTTCAAAAACAGAGATCATATTACATTAACAAGATGGCTTCATATGAACAAAGAAAGCTACTTGAACAGCTTATGGGTAAGGATAAAGATATCAGCTCCTCCAAACTAATCCAAAGAAGAAGAGACCAGAATTTAAGTTTACACGATCCTAAAATTTGTAAATCATTTTTATTAGGTATTTGCCCATATGATTTATTTACTGGTACAAGGCAAGATTTGGGTCAGTGTTATCATATACATTTAGAGAAATATAGAATAGAGTATGAAAGAGAAGTTTCACAAGGTAAAGAATTCCCTGAATTTGAAAAAGAAGTTATTTATAATTTGAGTAAATTTATTAATGATTGTAATAGAAAGATTGATATAGCATTGAAAAAATTAGAAAAACCACCTGAAGAAAGACAAAGAATTGAAGAAGCTTCAAAAGAGTTAGAGACTATAACTATAAGTATAAATATTATGTTAGAAGAAATTGAAATGTTGATAGAGAATAAACAAATAGAGAAATCAATTGAACAAAGTATAAAACTACAAACTATGGTTACAAGAAAGGATTATTATGCTAAAAAATTGAGAGATTTAGTAGAGAATTCTAATCAATCTGCACAGCAAAAGTTACAAGTTTGTGAAGTATGCGGAGCATATTTATCAAGACTTGATAGTGATAGGAGATTATGTGATCACTTCTTAGGGAAAATGCATTTAGGTTATGTTCAGATGAGACAGGTTTTAAAGGAATTGAAAAAGAAACACAAAATTTAATAATATCGAACCATCTTTATAAGTTTAATTGGGAAGTATTGATTCATATTTCATATTATTCTATCATTATATTATAATTTTTGCTTTTCTTTATTTAATAATTTAAGCAGTGATTTTCTATTTATTATTTCAATGCTTTTAGAAAATTGAAAACTATATAATTGAATTCTAATGACTAATGAAAGCAATCATTCACTAAACCCATTCTTATTCAATTCGCAGACACTTTTTTGTAAATTAATCTTGACAAATTTGGGAAGTTCAAATTTAGTGTCCAAACCGAAAAATTCAAAAAGTGAAAAAAAAAAAAAAAAATAGAAAAATTTCGACAAAATTACAAAGAGAATAGAAAAAGATCAATCAATATTGATAAACACCATATCATATTCTGATACATTCAACCTAAAAGGATTTTTCATATCTTGAAAGTTACATAAAATGTCATTAACAAGACTAGGTTACGTTGCAAACCATATGAGACTATCCTCATTAGCCAGTCATTCTTTCACATCAGTTCCTTTCACAAGATTAAATTTACAAGTTATGTCTCATTTATATTCAGCTGGTTTCATATCATCTATGCAAAAAGGTGATGTTTCAGGTCCAGATAAAGAACCAGTTGAAATAACCCCATTAAATATAAGCACAAGAAGACTTTGGGTAGGTCTAAAGTACAGAAATTCACATCCAGTTATATCAAGATTTGAAATAATTTCAAAACCAAGTAATAGAATCTTTTTAGATCGTCATCAAGTTAGAGAATTAAGAAATGGTAAAATCGTTAGAAAGATTGATTCTCCACAACCCGGTGAATTACTACTATTGAAGACAAAAGACAATAAAGTTGTTACATTAGATGAAGCTGCCCATAAATATTTAGAAGGTGAAATTCTATGTCGTATCTCATAAGTTATTCGAAAGTCGACAAAACATTGCTTTATAACTATTTCTTTGTGTCTTTTTTAAATTCATCTCATTTTTTCAACAATCACTACAGACTTGTATATATATTTAAAATGAAGAAAGCACTTGAACAAAAATTAAGACTGAGAATCAATAATGAACTAAGTGAATACCTTATTATAATTGATTATGTACTGGAATTGTAAATAAAATATTAATGAATCTAATTTTTTTGAAAAGCTTTGTACTAAATACTTATTAAAACTGTTAAAAGTAAAATTTTGAAACTCATTACAACCTTGAGAATAGTAAGTGAAAAAAAGAGTAAATATATATTTAAACGATTAAATTTATAATTCAACAATTGGTCCACTACCAACACTTCTCCAAGATGTCATATCAACATTCCAACCTTTCCATTTATTTAATCTAGCTTTGACTTCATTAAAACTTAATTGACTATCATTTCTATGTGCTGGTTTAAATTGACTAAATGAAGTAGGGAACTGAGTAGGTGGTAATGATGGGGAAGTTGATGATAATAGGCTCTCTGCATCATGATCATAAATTTGATTAGTATTAGGATCTGATGGATTAGAAGATACTGGATAATCAACTTGTAATCTACTAACTTTTGCATTTAGATCTGTAACTTGATTAGTTAGAGTTTCAATTTGATCTAATTGGTCAAACTTCAAAAGTTTTAATTTTGTATTTTCATCTCTTAATTTTGTATTTTCAAATTTTAATGATTCAACTTGTGCCTTCAATGCCTTAATTTCATCCTCAAATTTAGAATTATTTATTGAATCCATAAAAGATACTGTATTATTGTTTGAAGGGAATAAACCATCAACTTCTGATTCAGTTTTTGAAATTGGTTCAAGTTCTGGTTGTGTTTCTTTTTCCTCAGGAGCTGATGGTTCAGTTTCTAATTTAACATTATCAAGTGATTTTGTTATCTCATTAGTATTTTCTTCAATTGTTTCAGATACAAGTTCTGATTCTTCAATTGAAGTTGTAGCTGATGTTGATTGGGGTTCTTCTTTTGGGATTGGTGTCACCTCTTGTTCTTGTTGTGGTTCTTCTACTGGTGTTGGTGTAATTTCTGATTCAGTGATCTCTATTTTTATTTCTGGTTCTTGTTCTTCAGTCACAGGAGAGGTTTCTTCTACTGATGATTCAACAGGTTCAGTTTGTGTTTCTTGTACTGAAGGTGTACTTTGCTGTTCTGTAATTTCTGTAACAACTTCTTCTGGTGTATTTGAAGTTTCTTCAGTTTCATTTACAGCTTCAGATTCAGTTTCTGTTGATTTAGATTTGGACTTCTTCTTCTTTTTATTCTTCTTGGCCTTCAATTCTTCAAACTAATTACATTTATTTGATGTGGTTGTTAGTATTTGGGAATGGATCTAAAAACATGGTTGAATTTAAATTAAATTAAGGGAGAGACTTACCTTCTTTCTACCACTTTCCAACTTTTGTTGGTTCAATTCTTCTTCAGTGAGTTCTGTTTCCATTATGTATAAGAAGTCAATGTTTTAGTAATTATAGAGTCAGAGACCTTTATAATTTTTTGATGATAAGTTGTGGTGTATTTATCGATTATTTCATTTCGACAATTATTATTTTAAAGGTAAGGGCTCATAACCAGAAGATTTTATGGTGTACGGATGAATCTACTAGAACGTTTTTTTTTTTTTTTTTTGGTTTTTTTTGGTTTTTTGGTTTTTTTGGTTTTTGATATTGGGAAAATCTGAGAAATAGGAAAGGTTGTTTTAACTTTTAACTGGTTTACATTCATATATCCACATAGTAATCATGTCTAGAGGTAATCAAAGAGAAAAGGCTAGAGAAAAGAACGCAAAAAAGGCCGCCGCTGAAAAGAAGAAGCAAGTTGGTGATCCAAAAAAGAGAATGGAAGATCAAGCTGAAATCATGAGAAAGAAACAAGCTATTGGTAAGTAAAATCTTTTGGATGATATTTATATCTTTTGTTTTATATCAATTACTAACATACATTTATTCAATAGCTGATGCTAAGAAAGCTGCTGCTAATTAATTAACCCATATCTATGGTTGATTTTAACTTATTTTAATGAAGATTATGCTCTATGAGAAACGAAAAAAACTATACAGATTACAAAAATACAAATAGAATGAATAATTTTTTTTTTGCTAGGACTAGTAAATATAAATTGATATATTCCATTAATTTTTTTTTAGTGATTGTTAATTAATTAATAAATACATGAAACTACAAAATTTTGTATTTTTTTTGTTATTTTTTAAAGATTTTAAAAGTACAAAGTGTATTGAGTGTTGTGTAGATTTATCATTTTGTAAACAGTAATTTACTTTTTGTTTAAATTAAAAAATTAATATACAGAAATTTTTAATAAAGACTTGCTTATAACATATCTAAAAAAAATGCTTGATTTAAATATTATGAGTTTTAAATTTAATTTGCAACTCTTGAAGCACTTGTAACTTCAGCAGTTATTTCAACATCATATTTAAAATCAAAATAAGATTTTTCAAAGTAATGAACACGAATGAAACCATCTTCCCCTCCTGAAGCATAACCTGTACCTTTTGGATGAATAGCAATGTAATTTAATGGACCGAAATGACCTTTAACTCTACCAATTTCATCTTCAAATATTTTATGATAAAATCTAGCTTCGAATTTACCTTGAGAAGCAGAAGTGGTTGTAACATCTTTTGCATCTTGACCACCACCTAAGATAACAAAGTTTTTGACAGGTGTAATGGCAGCAGTATTTAATGGAGAGTCTGACTCGTATTTCTTTAAAACGTTAAATTGATCAACATCTAATAATTGAGCAGTTTTATCTTTTGAAGCAGTTATGAAATAAGTTTTATCTTCACTGAATTGTAAATCTGTGACTGGACCTTCATGTATCTTTTTAGAATCTATTAGTTCACCAGTTTTGGCATCATATTTTGAAATTGTACCATCTCTGTGACCAGCAATAATATATTTAGCTAAGTATGAATAACCTGCAACGGTTACTTTATCAAAACCTTCTCTTGTTGGAATAGCTAAAATTGGTTCTGATTCTTGTTGACTGTAATCTTGTAAGTTGATATTGTAAACGTAGATGGTACCTTTGAAACCCATAACTTCATCAGTAACTAATAATAATTTATCATTTGATGGTGAAAATTCAACTCTTCTAACTGGTGTATCAAGGACCCAAGTGAAAACATTTTCACCAGTTGAGGCCTTCCATAACTTAGCAGAGAAATCAGCAGAGCCTGAGACTAATAATTCTGAAGTATTATCAATATCAATGGACCAAATAGTACCACTATGGCCTGTAAAAGTACCTACCCTTTCACCATTTGTTGAATACCATAATGAAATTTGTTTATCTTTGGCAACTGAAAAAATTAAATCACCTTCTTTATTGAATTTAACTTGTGTAAGGGAACGTTCGTGTCCCTTTAATAGAAGAGGTCTCATGGTATGATAAGGGTGATTTATTAAATATAAAAAAATAAAAGATTAATAATGTTAAGAAAGTTTCTTTCTTTTAAAACTTTATTGATTTTTGTTGATGAGATTTTTTTGAAAAATTTTATGAAAATAATAAAAAAAAAAACTTGATCACGTGATTATCACATGACTTTGATGGATATTAATATACTGTTTTAATTCTTAAAATAGAGGCGATTAAAAGGTATTTAGGTTAACTTACAATGACATTTATAAGTTTGTATCTATTATTGAATCTATAATTGTAAAAACTTGAAATAGGTGTTTTCTGCTAATCAAAAACCATTCCAGATGGATTCCATATTCTTTTGATTCTGTAGAACAACCTTGACAAATGATATCACCTCTTCCATAAATTCCCCATAGCTTTGAATGTATTTGTTTTTCAATAACTGATAAGTTCTTGGTACAATAAAATCCCATGTCTTCATGTCTGTAGTTTTTCAAATATCTATTTGTGTCATTTAAAGATAATTTTTGAAATAAATTTGTAATATTAAGAAATGATGATTTGATCTGAGGTAAATTATATGGATCAACAGGCAATAATTTATGATTACATTTATTCTCCCATTGTCTTAATCTGTTTGACACTGTACAAGTTGTCATACCAATCTTAATCAATATATGTCTCTTTGGATCAAAAACTTTATAATCATTTTCCTTTAGCTTCTTCATATGTAACCAATCCTGTTTCTTTGGAGATGATGACAACAGATGTTCCAAAGTATATACATATATAAAACCATTATCTCTAATAACTGGTTGAATACCATTGAATTCTTGATATTTATGATGATAACAGTACTTCTCGTTTATGAGTTTAATTTGACACCTTTTACCCTTTGTAGTGATCCCTAGACATTGCACTCTTTCGAAGTCTTGTAACATACTAAGGCCAAACGCATCTAGTACTACTCAGATACACACAGAACCTCTTCAACAACCTACTGTTCTTCAACAGACTGGTACAATTCTAAAATTAATTTAATTTAGTTGATTAATTTTTTTTTTGTTTACAAAATTCAAAAAAAAGACTTTAAAAAAAAATTAAACGAGCAATCAGAATCATCAAATAACCAAAAAAAAAAAAACAACATTTATTTGAACTCAACTACTTTCTTCTAAGACTAAGAGCTCAAGTCTTCGTTCACTCATTGCTTAATTAGCTGAGCTCTATATTCTGGAATGACAGATAAGATAATTTCAATAGGTAGGAGTTCCTCTGGCTATCTACATCATTTACAACTTCAACTTTATTCAAATGGTATCAATTTGTCTCTTCAAAATGATGAAAACAATAATTACTTTATAAACTTTGATAATTTAGAAGTATTGAGGAATTTACAGATCCCAAGTAAACCATTATCAACACTAGATACTTTAGGTTTAGTAGGATTTGTTCCTTTAGGTCCTGGTTATTTAATCGCTATCCATACACAAACCCCAGTTTTCTCGTTTAAACAAACAACTATTTGGAATATTGAAAAATGTATTATAATACCTTTAAAATTTGAATCAGCAAAAGTATACTTCCATATTTCTGAAGAAGAAGATGAAAATGATGATGATAGTAAAGATGGAACTCAAAGAAATTCTGATGAAGTTATCATTGATGATAATAACAATGTTATAAATATACCACGTTCTTCTTTTTCTGCTTCATCTGATCAAAGTACAAACGTATCAACTACAAAATCTTCTGAAAGCTCTAATTCATATCAAGGTGCTACAGGTCCTGGAAAAGATATCTTTTTCAGTAAATTAGGTGTTTATGCTAATGATTTAAAGTCAAATCCTTCATTATCTTTAAATTCTAAAAAAATCACAAAGAGCCCAGTTGATAATGTTGAATCACCTTTTGAACAAGGCTCATATAATCCATTTCTTGATGAAAACAAAGGTAATACTGATAATGATAAAATTAATGCTAATAAGATTAATGTTAAATCTAAGATTGGTCAAAATAGAAAAAATGTAAGCTCAAATTTTGATGATGAGGAAGATGATTATGATTTAAGAGATTATAATTCTATTGATTTAGATAGATCGATTACAATTAGAAATACACCAACAAAGAAACCAACAAATCAATTTTCTAAATTTATTGGTAAATTAAGATTAGATCAAGTTGGTGATAGAAAATATGGATTTATTTCAAATTCAATGGTTATTAAATTTGAAAAACAATTAAATCAATTATTTAATTCAAAAGATTTTTTTTACTCAAATGAAATTGATTTAACAAAAGATATTATATTTAAAAATTTTGAATTAAAATCAAATGAAGATGGTATTTCAAGTAGTTTTTTCTTTAATGAAAATATTTCAAAAAAATTTATTGATTCAAGTATAAGACTGAGATTAATTCAAGGTTTTGTTGGTTCATTTGATATTAAACTCCAAGAAAATCATTCAATTCAATTATTATTATTATCTAAAAGATCAACAAAAAGAGCTGGTTCAAGATATTTAAGACGTGGTATTGATGATAATTCAAATGTTGCAAATTTTGTAATGACATCACAAATTATGATTACAGATGATGAAAGGTTTTTTAAATATGATATAATTAGAGGTTCAATACCTTTATTTTTTCAGCAAAATCCTTCAAATTTAAAACCAATTCCAACACTTGCAAGAACTTTAGAAGAGAATAAATTACCATTAAAAGAACATTTTAATAAATTAGATTCAAGATTTGGTAATATTGTTTGTTTATCATTAGTTGAAAAGAATAATAGAGAACGTGAAGTTGGTGAAACTTATGAAAAATTATGTTGTGAATTTAAGATTCCATTTGTTTGGTTTGATTTTCATGATGTTTGTAAAAAGATGAAATTTGAAAATGTTCGTGAATTATTAGGTTGTTCAATTAAAGATTGTGATTTAAAAGATGAAGATAGTGATGAGGATATAACATTTTTAAAAGAGATGGAAAATTTTGGTTGGACAGATAATAATGGATTAAAACAAAAAGGTATTTTTAGAGTTAATTGTATTGATTGTTTAGATAGAACAAATTTAGTTTCAAAATTTATTGCAGAAGTTATGTTTCATAAAATTATGAAAGAATCAAAATTAATATTTGAAGATAATATTGTTGAAGAAAATAGTAAAAATAAATATAATTATCTTTGGGCAGATAATGGAGATTTTATATCAAGACAATATGCATCAACTAATGCATTAAAGGGAGATTTTACAAGAACTGCTAAAAGAAATTATAAAGGTTTATTTAATGATGCAATGTTAACAATGACAAGATATTATTCAGGTTATGTTAGTGATTATTTTAAACAATGTTGTATGGATTATTTATTAGGTAGTTCAAATGAAGAAATTTTTGAAGAATTTGAATCTACATTAAATGTTTTAGATCCAAATGAAATTAATTCAAATATGAATAAAGTTAATTTAAATTTAAAATTAATTGTTGAAGAACTATTATTATCATCATCATCATCAAATGATTCAAATAGTAATGATAGAGAAAGAAGTATTAATGAAGATGAAATACTATTAGGATCATGGTCTAAATTTCAATCAACATTAGAATTTAATAGATTAAGAGTTAAAGATAAAGAATTAATAACAATATCATTAATTTTAACTAATAAATTTATTTATTTAGTTGAATTTAATGAAAATTTGAAACAAATTGCAACAATGATTAAAATTAATATTCTTGATATTAAAGAGATTAATTATGGTACATATATTCTATCAAGTCATAATGTTTTATCTATTAACCCAAAGAAGAATGTTGGTATTAAATTTTTTGTTGAAGAGAGAAAAAAAATTGGAGATGATGATTTAATTAATGTTGAAATAAATAAAGAGAATTTAAATAGAGATGATAAAGAAGAAAAAAAATCATTAGCTATTAAATTTCCAATTGATATGGATTATGATAAGATGAAATATATTATTGAATTAATTTCAAAGACATGTATATCAAGTACATGTAATAATATTGATTTAATGACAGAAGCAGATGCTAAAAAGAATACAAATGTTATTCAAGTTTTAGAGTATAGATTCAAGAAATTAGTATGGGGTTAAAGTATTTTATATAGATTATAAGATTTTTTGGTTTTAGTGTATGTTAGATTGGGTGTTAGTGACATTTATTATTATGATTGTTGTAGCGTTATCATTGTTTATATGGTTAGGGAGTCCTTACTAAACGATTGGAAAGAGCTAGGCAGAGCTAGGCAGAATGAGCTAGGCAGAAAGAGGAAGGAAGTTTAGGCAGAAACAAGCTGCTGGCGGGGAAGTGTTACTATAACGGGAAAGAAAATCCGACAAAATGGAATTTACCAGAGTCATCTAACAAGAAATTTCGTTGTTGTTGTTGTTGTTGTTGTTGTTGTTGTTGTTGTTGGTGAAGAAGAGGAGGGCTATGTAATATGAACACCATTAGCAGTAGTTTCAAATTATTGTGGTATTGAAAGCAAATCAGAGACGAAATACACATAATTTTTACTATACAAAAAAAACAACAATAAAAAAACAGCCGCTCTAACAAAAAAAGACTATTGAAAGAAATTGAATTACTTTGATTTGAATATTAGAAAGAATTGTGTTGTAGTTTTGCTGAATTTGTTAGAGAGATTCCAGTAAAAGTACAACCATACAACCATAGCCACATCACCAATACAACAAACACCATCAGCAACAACAACCCCATCTGTTGTCCTTAATAGTTTATACCATCAGCTTATGGTTTATGCCCTCGGATTTCCTCTTACGGGTTAACTGTAGTATATCCGGCCTTAATTTTTTTTTTTTTTTTTTTTTTTCCTACATCATCATCGCTTTAATTAATGTTGCAGTAAATTAAATTTTTTCTTTCTATCCTTTCCTGTTTACTAAAGGGTTAAATCTTTTACATCACCTATTACTAAACCCATAGAACTTACTCTCTGTGTTTCTAGGTTTACTGGTTTCTCAATTCATCTCATATCCCTGTTACACACTTTTTAGCGACTTATATTACTTATCAGTTGTCACATAAGTTGAAACAAAACAACAGAAAGATATATTAGATCAATAATATTCATACACTTTATATTCATTAGAACATCCATTATAATATTCGTTTATTATATAGTTGGGTCCATCCATATATTCGAAAAAACAACAACAACAACAACAACAACAACAACAACAACTAGACAAAAATGTTTATGAGATCAATTTCAAGAATCTCTGTAAAGAGATCCTCTGCTTTAATCAATACTTCAAAATTCTCTACAACTGCTTTAAGATTACAAGTTGAAACACCAAAAAGTATTCCTGTCACAAAACCTTCTTTATTAAAGAGAACTGGTAAATTCTTATGGAGAGCTACTTGGATCTCTGCTTTATTAGGTATTGGTTATGTTTCTTATTCAATTTATGAAGAATCTAATCCTCCAACTCAAGAACTTCAATCTCCAACTTTACCAAATGGTTGTCCAAAACCAACTATCATCGTTGTTGGTTCTGGTTGGGGTGCTGTCTCTTTATTAAAAAATTTAGATACCTCTGAATATAATGTTACTGTTGTCTCTCCAAGAAATTACTTTTTATTTACTCCATTACTTCCATCAACTCCAACTGGTACTGTTGAAATGAGATCAATTATTGAACCAATTAAATCAATCTGTAGAAGATTGAAAGGTGAAGTTGTCTATTATGAAGCTGAAGCCACTAAAGTTGATTCTGTTAAAAAGACTTTAACCATTAAAGGTACTGATTCTGCTCATAATGATGTCGTTACTGAATTAAAATATGATTATTTAGTTATGGCCGTTGGTGCTCAACCAAATACTTTTGGTATTCCAGGTGTTTATGAAAATGCTAATTTTTTGAAAGAATTAAGTGATGCTCAAGAAATTAGAACTAAGATTTTAAGTAATATTCAAAAAGCTTCAGTTTTGAAACCTGAAGATCCAGAAAGAAAAAGATTATTAAGTTTCGTCGTTGTTGGTGGTGGTCCAACTGGTGTTGAATTCGCTGGTGAATTACAAGATTTCGTTGATCAAGATTTATCTAAATGGTATCCTCATGTAGCTTCTGAAATTAAAGTTAGTTTAGTTGAAGCTTTACCAAATATTTTATCAATGTTCAATAAAAAATTAATTAAATATTCTGAAGATGTTTTAACTGAAGAAAATATTTTATTAAAATTAAAAACTATGGTTAAAAATGTCAATAAAACTGAAATTACTGCTGCTATTAAACAAGATGATGGTTCAACCAAAACTGAAAAAATTCCATATGGTGTCTTAGTTTGGGCTACTGGTAATGGTGCTAGAGATGTTACTAAAGATTTAGCTTCTCAATTTAAAGAACAAACTTTTGCTAACAGAGGTTTATTGATTGATGATTACATGAAAGTTTTAGGTTCAGATTCTGTATTTGCTATTGGTGATTGTACTTTAAGTAAGAAATATGCTCCAACTGCTCAAGTTGCTTATCAAGAAGGTATTTATTTAGCAAAATTATTCAAAAACTTAAGTAAGATTGATTCTTTAAAATATGAATTAAAGAAAGAAGAAGAAGGTATTGATAAACCAAGATTATTAAGTCAAATTTCAAACTATAGTAACTTTGAAGAATTTAAATATGTTCATTTTGGTGCTTTAGCTTATATTGGTTCAGAAAAAGCCGTTGCTGATCTTTCTTGGGGTAACTGGACTAACTTATCATTAGGCGGTAGATTTACTTTCTTATTTTGGAAATCTGCTTATGTTGGTATGTGTTTAAGTTTTAGAAACAGATGTTTAGTCGTTATTGATTGGACTAAGACTGCTATCTTTGGTAGAGATTCTTCAAAGGAATAATCTTCCTTAAACCCAATTTTTGTACCTCTGTGCCTCTGTGTACTTGAAATTTTCAATTGCAATAATAATATCATTATAACTTTTGATATTACTATATAGAAAGAAGATATATGTTTTTAATGAAAGTTTCTCTAAAACTTTTTTTTTTTTTTTTTAATTTTGACGTTTTTCTGGTAAATCGTTATTAATATTCATTTTCAATTTCATACATTGTTAAATAAAATGTCTTATTCTCAAATATCATATAAATGGAGAAGGGAAAGTAGAATCATGAATTAGTGAATTTATTTATATATATATACATCTTTTATTACTATTATTAATTACTTTGCTACTTAAGAAATTTTTTCACTAATTATTTAATTCATTTATTAGTTGATACGGGTTAGAATAACTACATCTTATTATTATATAGACGTCTTACAATCTGTCATTAAAAAAATTGTAGTTCTTCTATTTAATCTCATAGTAATAAATATAATAATCATAAAGGGTTTTATAGAAACAAAATATAAATATGCTAAATATGGTGGTCATTAATTAAAAATGCAAAAAGATTTTAAAGATTCTATTCAAGCACATCCTGTTGCAAGAATTCAACTTGTAATTTAACCCTTTCACACCAATGTTCAGGTTCTCTCATACCTTTAATATAGAAGTCACCATGTTTACACAGAATCCATTGCATTGTTTCCCAAATCATTAATTCTGCATCATAACCAATCTCTCTTAATAATAATTTACTAAATAATCTTCTTCTATTACCATCTAAATCATGAATCATTCTAAAACCTAAACCAGCATCAATTTTCCGTGGATATAATTTTGGTTGATTACAATGTAAAAACATCATTTCTGAATTCTTAAAGTAATGTCTATGATAATTATTCTTTGTTGGATCATATTTAAATGTAGATTTATATTTATTGATACCAGTATCTGGATCAATATTTTCCGGTAAATTTTGGAAATAATCAATTATTGGATCATATTGACCCATTGCAGCAATTTCAATCATACCATTTGAATAAATTTCACCATATTCTCTAATATATTCTTTAACTTGATAATATGGTAAACCTAATCTATGGGCAGCTGTTAGAATTGTTTCTTTATCGCCTTCACCAGCTTGACCTTGTGAAAATAAACCATAGTAATAAGTTGGACCAAAAATATTATAGTATAATGATAAAAATAGAGTTTTAGCATGTTTCTTTTTATTAATTACTAATTGACCTGTTTCTGATGATGATTCTGGGAATGTACCTTCTAAATCATGGTATGAAATCTTTGAATTATAATCTTCAATAGTTTCTAATTTTGCAGGATGGTCTCTTGCATCTTGATAACTGAATCTAACTTGATTAGTTTCATTAACTTTAATTCCCATAATTTCATATAACATTGGAGATGTTGATCTTCTCCAAAAATCTGGCCATGTAACTAAACCTGTTGAAATAAATGGTTCATTAATGAAAATATGATCTGGATTCTTTAATGGAATATTATCAGAATCCATCATTAAAACATTTTCAAAACTTGTAGCTAATAAAGCAATAGATTTTAATTGATAACCTCTTGCTTTAACCTTTCTTGAATCAAAGTAATGATCTAATAATATACATTTTGCACCAAGTGTCGGTAATACTCTATTACAAAAATCTGCACTGTACTCATTTTCTGATGGAATGAATACTTCAACTGGTAATCTTGAACCTAAATCTCTTAACATCTTTAATGATATTAAAACTAAGAAGTTATAATAACCACCACCAACGTATAAAATACCATTTCCTTTTAAATTAATATTATCTGGGAAAGATTCAGGTATTCTATCCATAAATTTCTTATGACTCTCCTTCATTGCACCAAATTCATCAATGTTTAAAGTAAAGAATGATTTTAAATAATTTTTAGTTCTAATATCTTCATCAAATCTATTCTCTCTAATTTTACCTGATAAAACTGGAATTCTAAATGATTCTGATCTATAAGTATTTGATTCATTATAATGATCTGGATTATTAATAGTTGCACAATTTGGTTTTGAAAACATGACAATATCTAATAGTTTATTCATAAATTTTTTATGATTTGAATAAATATCTAATTTAAAATCAACATCTTTTGAATCATCAAATAATGGTAGTTCGTTATATGGATCATCATTATTATAATCTTTCATAAAAAAGATATCACTTCTATCTATTTTATCACCTTTACCATTATCTTTCTCAATAATTTCTGAATCAGGATGTTCAAATGTCATTTTTAGATCATCACTTTCATCTGATTCTTGGGCGTTTGAATCACCTTTATTATCATCACTCTTCATCATGACTTTGAAGTCTTTATTTTTATAATATGTGTTTGGATCATTTGATTCATTAATTGGATATCTTGGTTCATAAAAGTTGTCTATCTGTATGGTTAAAAATATGAAGATTGAAACCAAGAAACAGGCATACGTTATTCTTGATTTGTACCTTGCCATTTGTCTATATATATTTCGGTTGCTTGATTTTAGTGACTGATCTCTTTATAGTGAAGGTATCATAAAATTTTTGCTCAATCTTTAAAATAGAGAATTTTCACAACACAGTATTTGGTATAATATGCCTTTAAAGATTGATTAATGGTTTATAAAGGTTTATTCTATTAATATTTCAACATAATTTTTCACCTTTTATGTCATACATAATTGATTTTTTATAGAAAGGAAAAAATTGGCTTAAAATACACGTGACTTTTTCTTAAGTTAAAAATATTTCAACTACAATTATGAAAAATTCAAAGACTAAATTGTGTTGGATATGCTATCTTAAACAAGTGTTATATTAAATGATAGATAGAATCTATAAAACTTAGTACATAAACTTTAAAGAGTAGAAGACAAAAAAAAATCAAAAAATACAAACGCGACTCATAAAAAAATATCAAAAAACCTATTAAAGTGAATATCATCATGAAAGACCTAAGATTTTATTTATTAGTTCTTTATATGTCAATGTTATCACCTGGTTTATATGGATCCACTAGGAATTTAGAAAAGATTTTTAATTTATCTAAACCTCTAACTTCATTATTAACTAATGGAACTTTAACTAAATGGAAATCTTCATATAATTCATTCATTTCATTCAAGTATTTATTTTGCATTTTTGATCTAGATTGACATCTCTTACATGGATCACCTTCTTGTGTGAATAATAGTTGATTAACAATAATCGTACTAACATCAATACCATATGTGTTTAATTCTTGAATTAATCTTTCACTTTCATATAATGATAAGAATTCAGCAATACAAACAACAACAAAAGTAGTGATATCTGGATTAGTGAATTGTTCATTAATTAAAGCAGTTAATTCTTTCAATTCTTTCATTTTACTAGTAATATCATTTGAATTTAAACCTGTACCAGCACCACCTAAACTATTTAATAATGGACCAAATTTACCTGTTAGTTCATCAAATTTAGCTAATAATTTTGAAAAAGTTTGTGGTAATTGTAAAAATCTTAAAGTATGACCAGTTGGAGCAGTATCAAAAATAATAGTATCATATTTAATTGATTTCTCATCAGTTGATTGTTGATTCTTAATATGTTTAATAACTTCCATAAATGATAAGGCTTCATCAATACCTGGAATTGAAGAAGTCATATCACCCATAAGACTCTTTAATGGATCATTTGAGTTTAATGAAGATTGATCAAATTGTGTAGTTAAATCTTGCATAGTTGAAGTTGGATCAATTTCCATACATGATAAATTGTCCATACCTGAGACTTTTCTAGCATCTTTGTTAAATTTTTCACCAAAAGCATCTGATAAATTATGAGCAGGATCAGTTGAAATTAATAAATATTGTTTAGTTGGATTATTTAAAGCTAATTGAATAGAAATTGAAGATGATGAGGTGGTTTTACCAACACCACCCTTACCACCAACAAAAATCCATTTCAAAGTATCATGTGTTAGAATGGATTTAATATTTGGATCTGGGATATCGAATTCTTCGTCTGACATTGTATGTTTCTTATATTATAAAAGTAGTAAATTTGAAAAAAAAAAAGATACTTGATGGTAATAAAAATATTGAGAATTGAATTTCAAGCTTTTGTTGATAAATTTATTTGTGGAAAATTCGAGAAATCAAAAAAAAAAAAAAAAAAAAAAAAAAAAAAAAAAAAAAAAAAAAAAAAAAAAAAAAAAAAAAAATCAAATACGAGGGTAATGTCACGTGATAATGAAGTAAATTCCGAGGTGTTGAATTAATATAATATATAGTTATTTGACTTTAAACTTAGTATTTCTGCTATTTTTATCGAATTAACATTAAACATTGAACTTTTATTTAATATATTATGGTAAAGTTAAACAATTGAAGTATTATTATTATTATTATTTCTATTTTATTTAAAAAAGCTGTGAATATCTAATTTTTTTATTCCCACGTTAAATTTAAATCGGATCGTTTGTTGTACACCTTCTAGGCAAACCCAATCACTTGATCAACTAACTACTCAATTGTCAATTAAACATTAAACATTAAACATTAAACATGCTTATCACTGAGTCTTATCATGATGTTAAGACATCATATGGAACAACTTTACGCTTATACGTCTATCATCCAAAGATTCCAAACTATCCAAAAGCTAAATTCCCAGGTTGTTTAGTTTATAGTGAAATTTATCAAGTTACCGGTCCAGTATCAAGATTTGCTAAAAAGATTGCAAGTGAAGGTTACATTGCCATTGCTCCATCTATCTATCATAACTTTGTTGGTCCTGAACCATTAGCTTATGATGTTGCTGGTACCGATGCAGGTAATGAATATAAAATTGAAAAACCTTTAGAATCATATGATGAAGATAATAAATTAGCTTTAGATTATTTAGAAAGTTTAGAAACTTTTAATGGTAAAGTTGGTGCTACTGGTATGTGCCTTGGTGGTCATTTAGCTTTTAGAGCAGGTTTAGATAAAAGAGTTAGTTGTGCTACATGTTTTTTCCCAACTGATATTGATTCAAAAAGTTTAGGTAAAGGTATGAATGATGATTCTTTAATTAGATCAAAAGAAATGAATAGAAAGAATTTAGAAATCATTTTAATATTTGGTACTTTAGATAATCATGTTCCACCAGAAGGTAGAGATTTAATTAGAAAAACTTTAAGAGATAATGGTGTTAATTTTACTTTTATGGAATTAAATGATGCTCAACATGCCTTTGTTAGAGATGAATCAAGTAAAGGTAGATATGATTCTGCTATTACCACTGCTTGTTTAGGTTTCTTATTTGAATTATTCAATAGAAGATTAAGAACTGATTTAGGTGATCATGATGACAAAGAAATTGTTATTGAAAATGTTTGTTAGAGACATCATATAACTAAATTCAATACATATACATTTAGAATGCAGTAAAATAACATATAGATTTTATATAAAACTTTTATAACTTTTTTAATATCCAATAAATTCCAAAAAAAAATTAACGTATTAATATTACATTAATTAAAGTATGTAACAAAAAAACAAAAAACAAAAAACAAAAAACAAAAAACAACAACAACCACAAACAAGAAAACAAGAATATAGTTTTTTTTTGGTCATTTAACTTATCTCTTGATCTAATTGTTGATAAGGTTCATAACTACCTGACCCATCATGAACATTTCCATCCTCTAATTCAACATAATCAAATTCAATAATATCATTCATTGAAATTAATTTAGCAATATCACTATCATTTTGAACGCCAACTTGAATCTTTTTATTACCATTAACATCTTGTTGATTATAAAAACTAATTAATCTAAATGGTCTATCAATATTAAAAGCAGATTTACCATTTTCTGTTAATTCATTGAATTTTGGTGGTTGCGCACTTAATGGTGAATAACTAAATTCTAATCTTTGACCTTTATATCTTAAAATAACAATTTTATAAGATTGTTCTAATTGTTGATCAGATGCATTTGATGAAGTAACCATAATATTATTGTTATTATTATTAACTTGATTACTATTATTATGACTGATATTGTTTTGGTACATTGTATTATTATGATTTATAATATTTGTTGAATTGTTACTAATATGAGGTTTAATATGATCATCATTAATTGGAGGAATAATTAATTCATTTAATGATGGTAACATTGAATTACTTTGACTTAAATTTAATGAATTTGAATTTGAAGTTGTTGTATGTAAGCCAGTATTACCAACAATAATATTATTTGTGGATTGATTACTTTTAGATGCTAAATGAGGTAAAATTAATGGATAACGTTTAATAGTTAATTCATGGAAAATTTCACCTAATGAATAACCAATAGCATCAAATCCAAAATCTTTAACTAAACAACCAATTAATTTATAAAAAACTTGTAATGCATGATCATTTGTATAATTTTCTTGTAAATGCATAATGTCTAAAGAATTTAAAATTTTTAAAACTTGATCACGATCTAATAATCTTTCATAAAGATATTCTAAAGAATCTGTATCAATGTCTTGGAAACTTTTAATTAAAACTAAAGAGATTGAAGATTCAACCAAAGATTTACCTAATTTTAAATACATTGAATCATGAATTCTTGAATTTTTTTTATTTGTTGGATCTAATAAAGCTTCAAAACTTTGAGAATTTGCAATATAATTTAATAAAGTTGATTTATTAATTTCTGAAATTTCATCATTATCTGTTAAATGAGTAAGATGTTGTAGATGTTGATGATGATGATGATGATGTTGTTGTTGTTGACTTAGAGTTGTATGGATATTATTTTGATAGACTTGAGGTGAAGAAAGAGATGACATTATTGATGGTAATTGCATTAATGGAGAAGTCGGCCTGGAATGTGAAGTTGTTGGAGTTATTGAAGCTGATGAAATAAACATTCCGGAAGATGACAAGATGGAAGATGGAGGTGGTAGGACATTAGTAGATGTCATATTAGTTGAAGTATTACTAGTTGTAGCAGATAAACCTATCCCATTTATTGAGTCATGATGACTATTATTATTGTGACTATTAAGAGAGTGTATATCATGATGAGTAGTTATATGATCTGAAGAATGATTCTTAGACTTGATGCTTGATAAAGCCTGTGATAGAGAGTTTGCTAAATTATTGCTTGAGTTTGAAATTGTACTTGAATTTGAGGTTGAATTTGTCAAAGTTGTTCTCTTTCTATTACGTCTAACACTTTGAACAGCAGCTCTAACTAATTTTTCGAATTCAATAGCATTTTCTTCAGGATATTCGAATTCATTTCTTAGGATAGCAGCTATTTGTTGGATTTGACTATCTTGTTCACTTGCCTTTCTTGAACTTAAATTATATTGATCGATTAATTCTAACCTTCTTTGACTAAATAATTTCCATTTTCTATCATCAGTGAAATTTAGCTGAGACCTTATAGACTTGGTGACACCTTGGCCTGGAATACTATGAGTATTTTTGCTTGAACTACTCATATTGAATGTTGTTTTGTGTTTTGTGTTTTGTGTTTGGTGTTTGGTGTTTGGTGTTTGGTGTTTATTGTTGTTTAGAGAGAGAGAAGTTTGTAGCTGTTTATTAGTTGTGTTGATGAGATAAACTGTGGTTTTTCCTTTTTCTTTGGTTAAATTTTTTTTATTACTCGCTACTTGAAGCCTTTAGCTGTTATTTTGTGGGTTTTATTGTGTTTTTTTTTTAATTGTTAAAGAAATTATATCCGACGAAGTGGATTTCCCAAAAGAATTAAAACCGAGTTTCACGTGATCTATCACGTGCATTTTTTGTTTTTGGTCACGTGAAATGTCACATGACTGCAGATGATTTTTTTTTTTTTTTTTTATATATTTTTTTTTCTTTGTGGTGGTGAAAAATAATTGTCCAAAGAGTGGAAAGAAATAGAACTTGTTACTTAATTCTCTACTTCAAATCTCATAATTATCTTAAAAGATGTCTGCTGATCACACAAGAGATCCTTGTCCTATTATAATCCTAAATGATTTCGGTGGTGCCTTTGCCATGGGTGTATGTTCCTGTCTTTTAATATTTGATTGTCTTCAAGAAAGATCTTTATTGGGATTTGACTAATCCCTTTTTAAACTTTTATTCCTTTTTGATCTTTGGTTAAATGTCAATATAGATTATTTATTTCTCAATCATTATTTCAATTTATTATCAATTAATAACAATTTTACTAACATTATACGTTTAGGTCATTGGTGGTTGTGTTTGGCATGGTATTAAAGGTTTCCGTAACTCTCCATATGGTGAAAGAGGTAGCGGTGCTATCAGTGCTATTAAAGCTCGTGCTCCAGTTGTTGGTGGTAACTTTGGTGTTTGGGGTGGTTTGTTCTCCCTTTTTGATTGTGCTGTTAAAGGTGTTAGAAAGAGAGAAGATCCATGGAATGCCATTATTGCAGGTTTCTTCACTGGTGGTTCTTTAGCTATTAGAGGTGGTTGGAGACATACTAGAAATTCTGCCATCACTTGTGCTTGTTTATTAGGTGTTATTGAAGGTGTTGGTTTAATGTTCCAACGTTATATGGCATGGCAAAATAAACCAGTCGCTCCTCCATTACCTGCTTAAATTATTACAATTCTAAGTTTGAGTTACAATTGGTTTAAAACTTTTACATTATATCCCTTTTTTTTTTTGATAAACTTCATTCTTTTCTATTCTTATACCACTATAAGTTTAAAATCATTAAGAATAATCAAATTGTCATGAACTAATTTGATTATGAATGCTTTTTTCCCCCCTCATAGTTTTATTGGGAATGAATGAAATGAAAATAAAGATAAAAAAGAGTACTAATCGTTATATATTTTCATGTTTTTTTCTATCTATTTTTTAATGAGTACTTTGCTTCTGTTATAAATTTTTTTTTTAAAAAGATATGATTACATTTTCTTTGTTTTATTTGCATAATTTTTTATTATATTTTGTTAGATAGATGGGAATTGATAAAATTCTTACTTCTTTTTGTACATAGTTTGTGATATACAAAGAAATTGCATAAATTTAATTAAAATCGAAAACTAATGATTTTAATTATAAAAATGTATTATTATGATTGAACTAGAAAAAACAAAAATTACAATGATTTATTATAAGTGATGTTTTATGACTAACGAAAGAATTATTTAAACCTTCTAAAATTATTAAATTAAAATTATATATATGAAAAAAAAAAAAAAAAAAAGACAAAATATTTTATCTAAACCATTGATTTCCTCTTGCACTCTTTGTTAAATCATCATATGAATTATCAACTGATCCACCCTTCATATCATTAAATGGTGATAATTTTAAATTACTACCTGGTGGTGCCCAATCTTCTGTAAATTTAGTATCCGTTACAAATGGATGTAATAATGCTTGTTGTGGTGTCCATCTTTCTAATGGATTTAAATTTAATAATCCTTTTAATAAATGAACTAATGATAATCTATCATTATTTTCTTTTTCAATCATACTTGTTGTCATTGTCTTCTTATTCATATGATATGAAATTATTAATTGATTAAGATCATTTGTACTATGATAATTTTTTCCTGGTATTTCTTTAACATTTTTTTCTTTACAATATTGTTCTAAAGGCTTAATAACATAATGATTTGTTGATTGATCCTTTTGTAAAAATTCTAAAGAATTTTTACCCATTTCAATCATCCAATTTGGTGGCAACCCAAGAATTTCAACAATTTTAAAAAATTGATCATATTCTGTATTACCAGGGAACAAAGGTAAACCTAAAAATAATTCAGCAATGATACAACCTAACGACCAAACATCAATTGATGAAGTATATGGTAAACCTAGTAAAACTTCTGGTGCTCTATAAAATCTTGATTGAATATAGGTATACATTGTTTTTCTTTCTTGACATGCAGAACCAAAATCAACAACTTTAATATCTGGTTTATCAGGACTAATTAATAAAATATTTTCAGGTTTCAAATCACAATGAATTAATTTTGCATCTTTTAAAACTGCTAATGACTCTAATATTTGTCTTGTAAAATTTCTTACTAATTTTGTACTTAAACCTTTATATTGATTTTGTTTAATTAATTCAAATAAACTTGATGATAATAATTCAAAAACTAAACATATATGATTCTTATGAACAAATTTATCTTTCATTATTAAAAAATGGTTTTGATCTAATGGATCCACTTGTTTATTAATATATTCTAATAATGCAATTTCACTTAATGATTGATTAACAAATGCTGGCATTGATTTAACAATTTTAACTGCAACCAATTCTTTTGTTTTTAAGTTTTGACATTTAACAACTTGTGCAAATGTACCATGACCTAATATATCCAATACAAGATATTTACGATTATCTTGATAACCTAAAACATCATTAACATATAAAATATAATCATTATTTTCATTATCACAACCATTATTAGTTTTACCTTCACTCGGATTAGTTAAAACTCTCTTTGGATTCTTTGATATTTCATAATTGAAATTAGGATCACAAAGTGAATATGTAGTTGTTAATTCTGTTGTTAATGATACTAATGGAGAAATAAAATTTGTACCTGTTGAAGCTCTTCTAAATTTTTGCTCTTTATTTAAAACTGGTGTTAAGTCATGTTTTGATGTAACTTTGTGAATAGAAGGTGCTGGTAATTTATGTGGTATATTATTATTTGAACCAGTTTGTTGATTTGAGAAATGAGGTTGTGATTTTTGTTGTGAAGATTGAGAGATATCTTGTTGATAATAAGAATCTGATACAGATTGATGACGTTGTTTTGATGCCATTTGAATTTGTTGAAATTGTGGAGGTAAGTATTGAAGATTTGGATGTTGTTGACTATATGTATTAAAAGTAGCAACTGATTGTCTTCTTTGGGGTTCATTAACTTGAACATTTGGATCAGTTAAATATGATGGAAGAGGACCTGGTGCTCTTTGAGGTGGCATTATTAAAGAATTTTTTCTTGTTGCATCAGGACTCATATCATCATATTCATAAGTTGTTGGTAATTGACTATTAAATATAGATGCTCTTGTAGGCGTATTTTGTAACAATGCTGCTGAAGAAGGGCCTGTTGGTGTTGATACTGAATTTGTTAATAAAAAATTTAAACCACCATTGTTATTAGGCATTGATGGATTATGACTCATGTTTGGTGATCTTTGTGAATACCATGGATTTTTGAATTGATTTGTAGGTGATCCATAAGGAGAACGTTGTTGTTGATACTGTTGAGCTATTGGAGGTGCAATTGAACTATTATGATTATTGTTGGGATTAAATTCAGCCGTACTGGATAGCCTTGGAGTAACATTATTTGATGATGAATTTGGGGATAAGAAATTATCATTCCAATTAACTTCAGAATAAAGTGAATTGTTCTGTGGTGAATATTGTAAATAGTTTGAACCTGGAGGTGGCATATATGGATTTTGTGTTAGTTGTGGTGAGTTAATTTGTTTTTGTTGTTGTTGCTGTTGCTGCTGTATGTTGCGTTGAACATTAAATGTACTGGCATTATGATTTGAAGAAGGGTCAATATTTTCATTCAATGAAGGCTTTTGTGAACTATAATGAAAGGACATGATACTATGATTAATAAACTAAATTAATATTATATTTCTTGAAGCAATTAGTATATTTTAATCTAACGAAACAATGATATATTGTTAAAATAAGTTGATGATAATGATAATGCCTATCAAAGATTATGCAAGTGGTCCCCCAATCCAGTTATCGAAATGATAGATATAGTAGATTTCGTAGTATATTCTGATATAAGTACCACAGTATATGACTTCTTGTAGGATAAGAACAGAACAGTGACCTGTAGACCCTGTTATAAGCTTTGATTTTGACAGCAATTAACTTATCCAATTAATGGGATATGCAATTCACCAAAAAAAAACCACACCAAAACAAATTTGCACGTGACTTTAAAATTTACCCGCTCAAATAATTTTGTATAATTTTCGCCATTTTCGCCCAAATAAACAAACATCTTCAGTTCAATTAAACATAACTATCATAACATATAACATATAATTAATACAAGATGAACGTATCCACGTCTACTGCTGGTGTCAGAAGAAGAACAGTGAGAACTCTTACAGGTGAAGAGGAAAACGCTGCCACATTGAATCTAGGTCCTGAATTTGATGTTAAACAAGTGGATCATAATGGTGAACAAATGGATCTTATAGCTTTAAATCTATCTGAAGCTCGTATACTAATAAGAAGTGCATTAAAACAAAGAAAGAAACTTATGAAATCAAATGGTGAATTCAGAGACAATGTAGATGATCTTCAAAATAAAGATGAAGATGAAGATGAAAATGATGATAGCGATGATGATAATGATGAAATCGCCAAAGCTGCAATTGCTGTTGGTGCAAATGAAGTATTAAAGAAAACATTAGATTATTTATCAGTATTTGCTAGATTTAGAGATGCTCAAACATGTTCTGCTGTTGAACAACTTTTGAAGACCCCAGAAAATGCTAATTTACATCCTTTCGAAATTGCACAATTAGGTTCATTAGCTTGTGATGATGCAGATGAAGCCAAAACATTGATACCAAGTCTTAATAACTCAAAGTCAGATCAAGAACTACAGACAATATTAACTCAATTATCAAGATTAGAAACTCCATATTAAAAGCATAGAATGTAAAAATAAGAAGAAATCAAATAAAAATATATTTATAAAATTCAAATGTTTAATAGATTTAACTCAATTAAATATCAAGAATCAAGGAAAGAAAG
>JAJMKZ010000386.1:0-25703 GCA_030564005.1 Ruyongia tratensis | reverse complement strand
TTTGAAAGGTGAAAAAATGGCTGACTTTGATATTAAGAAGACATATCTTCAATTTTTAGAAGAAGATTCAGAAATGACTATGCCAATAGCTGCTATTGAATCATTAGTCACTCTATTGAAGATCAAGCAACCTTCTACTTCCACTGAATTGATCAAAATTTTACAGGAAGCTACAGAAACTTTAAAAAAATCTATTCCTAATGCTATTTCATTATCAGCAGGTTGTGATTTATTTATGAGATTCGTTTTAAGAAACACACATTTATATCATGATTATGAAAGTTGTAAACGTCATTTAGTTGAAAATGGTAAATTATTCTTAGAAAGATCAAAGGCTTCAAGAGATAAGATTGCAGAAATTGGTGTTAAATTCATTACTGATGATGATATAATATTGGTTCACTCATATTCAAGAGCAGTTTTTACCTTATTAAGTCATGCTATTAGTAAAAATATTAGATTCAGAGTTATTGTCACAGAAGCTAGACCAACCTTCCAAGGTAAGAGTATGGCTGAACAATTAAGAAAAAAAGGTGTTCCAGTTCAACTAATAGTAGATTCAGCTGTTGGTTATGTTATTCATAAAGTTGACAAAGTTTTAGTTGGTGCTGAAGGTGTTGCTGAAAGTGGTGGTATAATAAATCATGTTGGTACTTATCAAGTTGGTGTTATTGCTAAAAGTGCTAATAAACCATTGTATGTTGTCTCTGAAAGTCATAAATTCGTTAGAATGTTTCCATTAGCTCCAGATGATATTCCATTTCAAAAAGAATTAAGTTTTACAACTGAAAATGAGGATGTTGGAAGTTCATTAGTAATTGATTTTACATCTCATGAATATATCACTGCATTGATAACGGATCTAGGTGTCTTAACACCTAGTGCTGTTTCAGAAGAATTGATTAAAATGTGGTATGATTAGATAAGTATAATTCAAACATGTTTATTCACTATTTATCTACTGATATATACATTATTTTATTGATCTACATTTCATTAAAATAAAATCTGCCAATTATTATTATATATGTATTAATTGTTAATCAAAAATATAATTATATTTAATATTTTGTTTATCTCAATTTAACATTAACATTTAAGGTTTTCATCGACCGCTTCAATTGTAGTTTTATTATTTAAAATTGATTGAATAGTTGATAAAATATCTTCAAATGAATCAAATTGTTTAAAAGGTATTTTTTCTTTTCTACAATATGTAACTAGATCTTTATCTCTCTTTGCAAATAACAAATCAGTTTCTCTTGCTGCACTTAAATCAGAGACACCATCACCACAATAAAATAATTTTTGATCTAATTTATTAAAATTTCTACTTTCTCTATAAGGTCTAATAGCTCTTGATTTATCATGTCCAAATGATGTATCATCTCTATAAACAATTTTCCAAGATTTATCATTTTCATTAATTTCAACGTCATTTGAAACAATTTCAATTTTTTCAACAGCTTCACTACCAATTAATTCTTGTATTAATGCTTTAATAATAGGTTTCATACCACTTGAAACAACAATTATTGGAATATCATTTGCTTCAGCCCAATGGAACATATCTTTGAAACCTGGATCTAATTTAACGTTTTTTAATAAGTATTCAATACATTCATCAAATGGCATATGAATAGATTCTAACATTTCACTAAAACCATCTCTAAAAGATAATTCTTCAGTTAAGATTTTATCATTTAAAACTTTACGATTAGCATAACCAAAACCAACGTTATCTGTTAAATAATCATTACTATCCTATAATACCCAATTATAATGTTAGTACAATTATTTTTATATTCAATCCAAATATACTTGAAAAAAAGTATAAACAAATCTTGATTTCAACATGTGGTGGTAGTCATAACTAAAAAAAGAACTAATCAAAAGAAACATACTTGTAAGGTAACTGTACCATCAAAATCAGTGAAAACAATAGCTTTCTTGTTCTTATATTCTTCAACGAAACTCATGGCAATGTTTATTGATCAATTCTTAAATATATTAGAGGTTTAAATTGTTGAAGATGTTAAAGATTTTATGTTGTAGATTGAAATTTTGACGGGAGTTAATTAAATTTTATGACGCAAATATACTGAAAATTCATCTGGGTTGCCCCAACCAGTTGGTAGGGCCAACAGCGAAAACATTTTTAGAGCATAACAAATAGGGAGATTTAAAGGAATGTATAAGGGCGTGTGGCGTAGTTGGTAGCGCGTTCGCTTAGCATGCGAAAGGTCTCCGGTTCGACTCCGGACTCGTCCATTTTTTTTTTAATTTATCTTTTATCTCTATAAATTTTTTCTTTGGAAAAATACGTAATTCTCATACTGTTAGAAACGACTAAATTTTAACTCTCTATTGATAGATTTATAGACTTCTTGCTATGTCGGTTAAATCGTTTTAAATTTTTTAATTTTACAGCCTTACATTTTTACAAATAAAAAATAATCTCGTGTTTGGCTTAAAATAAATTTAATTGTTTTTTTTTTTGATCTTAAACTTATAATTACTCAATATTTTAGAACAAATAATTAAGCTCTATATCAGTTGATGACTTATTGCCATATACCCTTATACTCTTAGATGTCTAGCTCCAGAATTCTTACAAGATCAGAGATCGAACATCGTATATCTCAAGGTGATACGATAGTGATATTTAAACGAGATGTCCTTAGGTTAGATAAGTGGATTAAGTTTCATCCTGGTGGTGACAAAGCAGTATACCATCTAGTAGGAAAAGATGCAACTGATGAAATGATAGCCTATCATTCAGATGAAACACAGAAAACATTTCGTCGTTGGAAAATAGGTGAAATTGATCATAAATGGCTGAATTTTTTACCTCCAATTCAAGGTGGTAAATTCAGAAGTTTTGAAGAACAAGAAAGAGATAATGAAATAGAAAGAGTGAAAAATGAATCAAAAAATGACACCATACATATTGAACTCACTGGTGGTGATGCTACTGGTTTTTCAACCAATTACGGTGATTTAAGTAGTAAATTATCAAAGTCAAGTGATATTCAAACTTCAGATGATGATGATTTAAAGATGAGTTATTCAACAGATCCATCAGATGTTGAAGAACATTTAAATGCCAATTCAAGTAAGATAAATGTCAACCACATTAACAAAGCTAAACCAATATTGGCTGGTGAAACAGACCCAAGTGTCAAACCAAGGATTCCTCAAGGAATGATTCCATCATTATCAACAAAAGAAGCATATCAAAGAAGAGTTGTTAGAGATCCAAGTGATGTTATTGATAACTATGATAATTCTCTTGTAGAAGATGATCTAAAAGCACTTCCTTCACTTGATTATGAAACACAATGGCTCTTATCTGAAGAATATAATAAACTACATGATATTATAACTGAAAGGGGTTTCTATCAATGTAATTATTGGGCATATTTTAGAGAATTTTTAAGAATAAGCACATTGTTTTCAATCTCATTCTTTCTTCTTTATAAAAGATATTTATTTTTCAGTGCATTATTTATGGGTTTAGCATGGCAACAATTAGTATTTATTGCACATGATGCTGGTCATATATCTATAACACATCATTATCAACTTGATAATATAATTGGAATGATTGTTGCGTCTTTTATTGGTGGTCTTTCCTTAGGTTGGTGGAAACGCAACCATAATGTTCATCATATTATAACGAATGATCCAGTTAATGATCCAGATATTCAACATCTACCTTTCTTTGCAGTTTCTACTAGATTATTTGGTAATGTTTATTCAACCTATTATGAAAAATTCTTATGGTTTGATAAAATAGCACAATTTGCTATACCATTTCAAAACTTTTTATATTATCCAATTTTATGTTTTGGAAGATTCAATCTTTATAGACTTTCATGGATGCATGTTTTGATGGGTCAAGGTCCACGTCATGGTAGTGCAGCTTGGTTTAGATATTTTGAATTAGTTGGATTGATGTTTTTCAATTGGTGGTTTTTCTATTTAATTGTTTATAAAACATTGGATACAAATAGTCAAAGAGTTATGTATGTACTTGTTAGTCATATAACAACAATGATTGTTCATGTTCAAATTACATTATCACATTTTGCAATGTCTACTTCAGATTTAGGTGTTTCTGAAAGTTTTGTTTCAAGACAAGTTAGAACCACAATGGATGTTGATTGTCCTGAATGGTTAGATTACTTTCATGGAGGACTACAATTTCAAGCAATTCATCATCTTTTCCCAAGAATTCCTCGTCATAATTTTAGAGCTGTTCAACCATACGTTATTGGATTTTGTGAAAAAGTTGGATTAAAGTATTCAATTTATGGGTTTGTTGATGGTAATGGTCAAGTCATTGACAAATTGGCAGAGGTTGCTAAGCAAGCTAGAATTTTAAAGGCATGTACAAATAAAATGAAAGAGGAAGCCATCACTGAAGGGAAGTATTTTGAATTTTAAAAGTAGGAAAAGAGAAATCAATAGAAATTAAAAAAAACTTGAAAAAGAGGTTCAAAAATTAGCATTTTATATTTTATATTTTATATTTTATATTTTATATTTTATATTTTATATAATCATTATTTGTTGTTGGCATATTTATTATTTATATATATCAGTTATTTTGTTTGTTTGTATTAATGATTTGAGATTTTGAATATTTCGTGCAATTAAGCAATTAATAGTTTTTTTTTTTTTTTCTTTCCTTTATAAAAAATTACAAAGGCAAAAAAATTAATAACTTAAAGCTAATAAACAAATCACAAATCACAAAACGTTCAAACCAGAATAAGCTTCTTCAGAATATGTCTAGCTTAAGAAAGAAGTTTTCCTTATTTTCCAATTCTAAGTCCAGCGAAAACAGACGCAACACACCTTCTCCTACTCAATCAATCAAATCTAACCAGAGCAGTACAATAAGTCAAGCTGTTAGATATGAATTCATGGCAGATACACCGCCATTATCACCTCTAAAATTACAAGGTTATACAGAAAATACAAAGCATCGTTTGATGAATGAAAAGTTAGGTGAAGATATAAGGACAATGCTTCCAGGTAGACTACAGATAGGAACAAATTGGCAGCTACTGTATAGTTTAGAACAACATGGTGCCTCATTATCTACACTTTATTCAAACGTCAAACCTACAACTTCATATGATAATCATGGTTATATATTGATTATTAAAGATAATAGAAACCAGATATTTGGTTGCTATGTTAATGAACATTTTCATCCGACAGATCAAAGAAGATTTTTTGGTAATGGAGAATGCTTTCTTTGGAAATGTAAAATTGTTGATGATGTTTTAGAAAATAAACATTTTCAATTCCAAGCTTTCCCAGCTACTGGATTAAATGATTTTCAAATATATTGCACAAGTGAATTTTTGTCATTAGGTGGTGGTGATGGTCATTATGGTCTTTGGGTTGATCATGGTTTATTAAATGGTGTTAGTGATCATTGTTTAACATACGGTAATGAACCATTAAGTGAATCTGGGTCTAAGTTTAAAATATTAGAAGTAGAAGTATGGAGGGTTGGTTAATTTATCGTATTCATAATTATTCTTTAGTGAAATGGTTTTTTGTTTTCCATAATGTTGCCTACAAGTTCTTCATAAACAAAGCATTTGAAGATTTTAATGGTTGGGAAACAATTAATTATTCATGCATTTTTTTCACTATGTATACTTGTACTAATCATCATCATCATCATCATCATCATCATCATCATCATATATATATTTCATTTTCATCTAAATCAACATTAGACCTTGTAGTAACTTTATTCTTTGCTTCAGAATACTCCACAGGATACTTAGTTTGAAATGTTTTTGATATATGTGCTACTTTAGCATGTGTATGTTTAATATCCTTCTTTACCTCTTTCAATTTTTTGGTACCTTCTTTGAATCTGTTATGGAACTCTATAAGTTTTGCCTCTGCCTCTTTCTGAAGGCTTTGTAATTCTATTTCTTTACTCCTCAGTAGTCCAGAACTTGTAGATTTTCTTTTTGTTAGTAGGAAAATTTAGTAACAAATATAAAAAAGAGATTTTACTTACGTTTTGGCCTGTATTACCATTGCATCTGTCATCTTTATATTTGTAACTGATTGTTGTAGTGATTCTGCAAGGTAATCAACTGGATCAAAGGAAGGTTTGTTTGCTTCATCAGCATTTATTGAGTCCTGATAACTATCAGTAGACTCGTTACTTATGCTTTCGGTATCATCAACTGCATTTTGTATCACAAAAGTGTGAGAATCAATGCTGGGTTTTCTTTTGTGTGTTCTTGAGGTCATATTATAATACAGGTATAATGTCCAATTAACTCAGAAGTGATTCTTTCTACTTTAAACCACCAACACTAATAGATTTCTTTTATCACTTGTTAAAATAAACAACAGCTTTGAAAAAATCAAAAATAAAAAAAAAACAAAACAATTAACCAATTCCTCACTAACAAATATTCCACGTTCAAAAAAAATTCAACAAAACTAGGTAGGAATACCAATTTAGAGTATTAATTCCCTTTCAGTTATACAAGATAGAAGGAGCAATGTCTAATAGCTTCATCAGTGAAGAAATTAAGGCAAGATTAAGACCCTTTGGGATTCCCTTTGAGAGAAGTTTAACAGGTCTTATTGAAGGTATTCGTGCTCATAAAGATCCAATAGCTCAAACAAGGTTTTTGGAAGATGTTATTGCTGAATGTAGAAAAGAAGCTAGATCAGCTGATAAAGATATTCAAGCAATGGCAATTCTGAAGCTTGCCTATATAGAAATGTATGGTTATGATATGTCGTGGGCAAATTTCCAAATATTGAATGTTATGGCTTCATCAAATTTCCAACAAAAAAGAATAGGTTACTTAGCTGCTATTCAGTCATTAAAAAATGATACTGATGTCATCATGTTTACTACTAATACTTTAAAGAAAGATTTAAACTCTGTTAAATCGATTGAAGTAGGTTTAGCTTTAAGTGGTATTTCATCTTTTGTAACCCCAAGATTAGCTGCTGATATTACAGATGATACTATAAAAATGTTAAATCATTCAAAACCATATATAAGAAAGAAAGCTGTTTTAACCATGTACAAAATCTTCCTTAAATATCCAGATGCATTAAGAACTCATATCACTAGAATTTTTGATAAATTGGATGATGAAGATGAAACAGTTGTCACTGCAACAGTAACAGTTATTGGTGAATTAGCAAAAAAAACTCCAAAACTCTTGATAAGTATTGCACCTCAATTATATGAGTTGTTAAAATCACCAATGAATAATTGGTTGTTGATAAGAGTTTTGAAAATTTTCTCATCTATATCTATTGTTGAACCAAGATTGAAGGCTAAGTTATTAAACCCAGTTCTAGAACTAATGACAAAGAAAAAGGCAAGTTCGTTAATTTACGAATGTATTAACTGTCTAGTGACTGGTGATTTGATTGATGAAGATGATTATGATGTTGCAAATATTTGTTTAGAAGAACTAGTACAATTTTTTGATCAATCAGATCAAAATCTGAAATATGTTGGTTTAGAAGCTTTTAATAAAATTGGTAAAATAAATCCAAAATTTATTTCCAACTATAAAGACTATATATTAAAGTTTTTACAAGATCAAGATCCATCTATTAGAGCGAAATCTTTAGAATTGGTAGATGGTATAACAAATGAAGGTAATATATACCAAGTAGTTAAAGCATTAATGATTCAATTAATTCCACAAGAAGAACTAGAAGAAACGGAAAAGGTTAAGCAAACAAATAATCTCAGATCTAGTACATCATCAACAACAAGTACACTTGTTTTATCAGAAAAGTATAAGGTGGCAGTAATTAATAAAATCTTGAAGATCTCATCAGCTGATAATTATTCAAGAATACCAGAATTTGAATGGTATATAGCTGTCATTAATGATCTAATCAAATTAGCATTGACTAATAATTTACCTCAAGTTGGTGAAGGTTTAGGTCAGCAATTATTAGATTTATCGGTAAGAGTTCCAGAAATTCGTCCAGAAATTGTTACGAAAGCAGTCTCATTAATAACAGATGAAAGAATTTATCAAAATATACCAGGTGTATTAATTCAAACAATATGGTTGTGTGGTGAATTCTCAAAAGTCATTAAAAATGGAGATAAGCTTATTGAAAAAGTTATAAGTTTTGAAGAACAGCTATTGTTATTAGACGATAAGAAGGTTTTGATTGTATTAGTGCCTTCTCTTGTCAAAATTTTTAGTAATTTTGTTAATATGGATCAATATTGGGATGGCACCAAATCAGAACATGTAAAAACATTATGCAAAAAGATAACTTCATTCCTTGAAAAATTATCAAAATCACAAAATTTTGAAATTCAAGAAAGGGCTGTTGAATTTTCTGAGTTCTTAAAATTAGTCACTGAATCCATTGAAAATCATGATTTATCATCAAATGAAACACCAATGTTTATATCAGTTGCTCTACCCTCACTATTTGATTCATGGGAGTTAAAACCAATTTCAGTGGGTTCACAAAAGAGAATTACTACTCCATCAGATTTAGATCTTGATACTCCAATAAACGAAGGTTGCTTGGAAAGAATACTAGAAGCAGAAAGCGAAGATGAAAGTATTATTGAGGAAGAATTATTTGAGGAAGATTTATATGAAGATCAAGGAAAATATGTCGATGATGAATATTCACACAGTCATAAAGACGATGGGACAACAGATGATAATTTGAAGAACCTTCGTAAACAGGAGAGACTAGAAAGATTGAAAGATGACCCATTCTATCTTGGTGATTCTGATTCTAAGACAAGCAAACATAAGAAGAAGAAGGAAGATTATTTATTAAGTGATGCAAATACAAGTAACAGATCTGGTTCGTCTTCTTTAATTGAACTGGATGATAGCTCAATAAAACCTAAAAAATCAAAAAAGAAAAAAATTGTAGTTCTTGAAGATGAAGTTATTGAAGGAGCCTCCAGTCATATTAAATCAGTTGAAACCAAAGATAAGAACTCAAAGAACAGCAAACCATCAAAGAAGAAGAACATTTTAAAGATCGATGACTCTAACTTAGATAACTTTGACTTGGAAGTAGCTGATCTTGTTGGAAGCACTGAAAATGATAATGGTGATGATGAAGGAACCCTTGAACTTGAAAAAATTAGAAAAAAATTAGCTGATAGCTCTATCAAACAGAATGATATTATTGATGATGACGAGGAGGTTGTTGTTGTTCGTAAGAAGAAAAAGAAGAGTTCTAGTTCAAAGAAAACAGAATATGATGAAGGTGGAAACCTGATTGAAAAGAAAAAGCATAAATCAAAATCAAAATCAAAGTCAAAATCTAAACCAACAGAAGAACCAGAAATCAATAAAGAACCGATTTCTAATGAATGACCACTTCTTGTTTAATTTTTTTTTAAGATATATATATATAGATGAAAAGTCAAATGCATTAATTGAAATTTTATTGAATTAAACTGTTGCGTCACTTGTATAAACATGAAAATCCTACAAGCTGTACAACAAAGATGATTAGCATAACTCATTAATCTGTATTCGAGTCTAAATATTATATGGCCACCGATTCAACTTAACATTAAGTTCATCTCCCAATCTTTATGAACACTAAACCAATTATCATCAGGTTCATTATTTGCTCTTCTTCTCCAAACTTCAAGCATGATTTGCCTTGAACCCCAATAACTTCCCATACCAATTTTACTTAACTCTTTAAACCAATCTTTGAATTTTGATTGTAATTCATCATTCATTGAAGAGCAAGAAGCTATGAACCCTTGCCAAATTGTTGGTAAAACTTCAACCTCCTTATCAAAAATTAAATCAGTCATACATTTAAGATGATAGTATGTTCTTTCGCAGTAAAATTGTAATTCTGTGTTCCTCATTGACTTGACCATTGAAAAATAATAGATAATCAACCCATTATAAAAACTAATAATATGATGATAAAGACCCTTATGTAATAATGAAATAAAATCAGATTCTTTAACGTTATTTAAATCTGTCTTTATTGAATCTTTTGTTAATTTCCATTCAATTTCCCAATTTAATAAATAGATTTCAAATTTTTCACAATAACTACTAAATGCATTAATCAATTCTGCTAAATGTTCTTTGTTCACTTTAGGATCATTAAAACATTTATGCAAGTATCTCTTGATCTTATAAATTGAAATTATTTCGTTAAATAAATATGTCAAACTATTTGGTAATCCATATAAGAAATCAATTTTAAGCATTGATTTATCAACCTTATTTTTCAGAAATTCAGGTTCAGTTTGAATTGGGACGCCCAAGTTATCAGTAGGAACTTTAGAGATATATATTAATCCCTTATCATTAACTGTTTCAATGTAGATGAATGAATTGACTTCTTTTCTAAAATCCATGTTTAATGGTGATTTTGAACCATTAACATTACTTCTCAATGTTAACTTTCTCTTTAAAAAAGTATCAATGAAGACAAGATTTATTGATTGATCATTTTCAAGACTTTCAAAACTTGTCGATTCACTAATTAATTTTAGAAATGAATAAATTCTATGTAAAATCAAAGCTTTATTACTTAGATTTGGTCTAATTAAATATCTCTTCTTTATAATTTCTTCACAGATTTTTAAATGATGATGACAATCTGCCATTGTACCCCAAACAACATCAATTGTATTCATGGACAATAAAGCACAAAGAATATCTTTATATTTATCAGAGTCCAAATTTTCATCAATTAATTTCTTTAAATAATTAGCAGCTTTTAATCTTAGTTCAATACCTAAATTTAAGAAAAATTTCATCTCTTCAGAACCTTTTTCATATTTTGATTGTAAATTAAAACAACTGACAGCTAATAAAGCATTTATCAGAGAATTTCTGGAACTTGATATTTTCCCAATCCCTGTGATTTCACCTATTCCCATTAATGCTCTTGGTAAAAAGATTGTTTTCCAAGGATTAGAGCTGTTCCTTATAACAGTCATTTTTAAAGAAACGGAATTAATATAATGATCCATAAGATACCTTAATAGTGAAGAAATTTTTAAACCTGCTGAATTAATTTGTAAACTTGGTAGTTGAATATTTGATTTAACTGTTGTTAAAATTTCTTTTGATATATATATTTCTTCAGTATTATTAAATGTAAGGTTTGAATCTGTTACGGTGTTAAAGGAATTTGTTGTATCGGAGTTGATATTTGGGTCATAATGAGTTTTTAAAGAATTGAAAACATTCATATCAAGATCTAAATTCAATGCTTGATCTGAATTTGGATTTTTATGATAAATGAAGTCCATAATATCATTATTGTTATTTGGATTTAGAGCTAAAGCAGATAGCATTGCATCATATCTCAATTCATTTGAAATCCATTCATTATTTGATTTTTGATTAGGATAATTAATTAAATCATTACTTTGCCATATACTTGAATTAGTTGTAGGTGGAATAATCATATTATGAGTATAATTTACTTGTAAGATATTATCTTTCTTTGTGACATTATTTTCAGTATTAACTAAATTTAAAGAACTTGTTTTTAATTCTTGTTCCATTGATTTATATTTATTTTTGGTGATTTTTCTTCTTTTTCTCATTAAATGATCAGGTATATGTATCAGACCTTCAAATACACCAAATGGACCTTGTAGCCAAGTCTTTGTGTTCTCTATTAATGCATAGTTTGGTGAATGTAATAATCCTAAATCTCTATCCATCTCTTCATAAGTTTCATATTCTTTATCATACTTTACAAAATCTATATTTCTTCTTTGGAAAATTTTGTCATCATCATCAGGGTCAGTTGTATCAAATGCATCACTAGAGTTATTGTTTGATAATTGATACCCATATTTATCAAATCTAAGAGGTTTTGACCAACAAAGTTTGATTTCATAACCTCCACATACCAATCCTGATTTTACGCATCGCAGACATTGAGGTTTCTCCAAAGAACATTTAATTTTTCTCTGGCGACAAGTCAAACACCCTGTGAAAGTCTTTGTCTTCCTCTTCCTCACAGTACTATCCATCTTTGAATCTTTCCCAGAAGATGTCATTATATAGTTAGAAAAATCAATAATCTTACTATTATATAGTTTGAAGAATTAATACTCTTAACTAAATGTGAAATGTTTTGAAATTATCTTAATTGCAATTTTTTTTTTTTTCATATATATATTTTTTCTTACTTATAAAAAAACAACAAACCAAATTACTACTATTTCTTAACAACAAAATATCATACTAATACAATAAAATGAGTGACAAGACGATTGAGAAGAGAAGAAAGAGATCTAAATTATTTACAAACGATGTAAGATCTCTACTATATGCCTTTGGAGATGTTGCAAATCCTCTACCAGAGACAGTAAATACATTGGAAGATATTTTAACAACATATATAATTGATATTTGTCATGAGGCAGCTTTATATGCAAAGACTACAAAGAGACATAAGATTAAAGTTGAAGACTTTAAATTCCCATTGAGAAGAGATCCAGTTAAATTTGGAAGATTGTCAGAATTATTAGTTGTTCAAAAACAAATTACAGAAGCTAGAAAGTTATTTAATAATAGCGAAGGAAAAATTATGAAGAGTAATGTTGATATGGATGATGATGAAGATGATGGTGCTGATTTAGATGATAATGAATTACATGAAAATATAAACACAAATGATAATGATAATATCAATGATTTTACCCAGAATAATAACAATAATAGTAGTGTTACTAATATAAATATAGATAAATCAAAAATTACTAAGGATACAACTGTTAAAGGTAAAAAGAATGAAAAGAAGAAGAAATATAATAAAGATGGTTCAGAAAGAAAACCATATAAGAAAAGAGTTAAAAAGAATCCAGAAGGTGTAACGGCAGATACAACTGCAACAAAGGCTACATGAATTATAAATAAATATTGATTGTTTAATATAATTTATTTTGAAACAAAGAAAATGATTTAATTAGATCTAATATCTATGTATACTGTAGGTTGTAATCTAATTAATATATTGAGGAAACATAAAACTTTTTTTTTTCTTTAGGAAATGTCAATAAGAATAAAATAATGGGTATAAACTATAAGATATTGTGTAAATAATAGAGTTCATTTTCAGCTTCATCAAAATCTTTATTACCAATGAAAATATTCCACCAATGGTTTAATTTATAAATGGCTAAAGTTTTTAAATTATGAGGTAAATTGATATAACTATTCATTACGAATTTCAAAGCATCAATAAATGCTTCAAGTTCACTATTCCATGCACCTTTTATAGTCTCATCTTTAACTTCTTTATCAGTAGTTGTATCAGTGCTCTTATCAGTGATATCAACATCAACATCATTAATATCAAGAGCAATATTATTTTTGAATTCAATTAATTTATTTGATTCTCTTTGTAATAATAATCTATTAAAATTATTAATACTTTGAATTGATTTTGTTAATCTGTCAAAAGTATTGAATAAAGATTTAATTTCTAACTTTTTTAAAGTTAATAAATTTGGATTATCAAATAAAATCTTTAAAGCAGTACCATAACCAGTTGATTGAATTTTACCCCATAATCTACATCTATCACAAGTAACACAATCCATTAGTTTTGTAATATTTTTAAATTTTGATTTAAAATCTTCTTTAAAAATTTCAGAATTTTCATCTCTAAATAATAAATCTTCATTAAAAATTGAGTTTAAATCATTTAATTGATAATTATCATATAATTTTTCATATAAATTATTAATTTTTGATTTAATTAATAAATCTTTATCATCATTCAAACTAAATTTAATTTCATTTTCATTATTAATATTATTTTCAATTTCATCAATTAATTTTAAAATTGATTTTAAAATAATTGAATATGCAAAATATATATTATCAACTCTTTCTTTAAAATAACCAACTTTAAACATAAATAAATCTAAATTTGGTTCCCAATTATTAGTATTATTATTAAAATATTCATTTGATAAATGAGTTGATACTGAACTATGGAAACCTGAAATTAATTTATAAAATACTTGTTGTTCCATTGGACATTCACCTTCTAATTGATTTTGATAAATCATACCCCAAATATTATGTTCAGGGATTGGATTATAACCTGTAAATCTTTCAGGATTTTTTGATATATCAACCAAAACACCATTCTTATCATTCATTTCACACCATTCATCATCATTATTATCGTTATTATTATGCATTCTGTTTAAGGCCATGGACATTTCATTATTGTTACAAAGAGAATCAAGGAATGAATCTTTGTTTAAATCACCTAATTCATTATCAGATTCATCATAGATATATGAATCAGTATCTTCATTATGTTGAATATCTAAATCTAATTGACAATTTTCACTAAAACAAATAGATTGACATTCAAAAAATGGACAATTCATCTCTAGTTGGAATTTATAATGTTTGAAATAATCTTCTTGGATTAGTTCATGTACTATTGGTCTTAAATCTTTATTTATTTCATTAGTTTTTTCAAATGTTAAATCAGAACATTGAGATATCTTTGATGATGGATCAAGATTGAAAAATTTTGATTTGATGTTGGAAGACGTGTCATTCGCCAGACAAGTAGGTATTATGAATGTGGAAAGTATAGCTGATACGCTTGCAAGAGACAATCTCATGTTTTCTTAAATGTTTAGAATCTTCAAATATTTTTTGGATGGCAAATCGAGATGCAAATCAAACGCTTTTATAAGTTTACAATTAGTAAATAAAAAGAAAAAAAAAAAAAAAAAAAAAAAAAAAAAAAAAAAAAAAAAAAAAAAAAAAAAAAAAAAAAAAAAAAAAAAAAAAAAAAAAAAAAAAAAAAAAAAAGAAAAAAAAAAGGACAGCTCACTTAAAAAATTTATAAGATCTTATGTAATCATGTTATTGAGAAGGTAGAATATTGTATTGAAAGAGTTCTGAAATGAAGGAAAGGATGTTTGTATTCTCGTAGCTGAGTTCCCTTTGTACTATTAGTCTATTGAGATTGACTTTTTGTCTGTTCTGGTTATTGTTGTTGGTTTTGTTGTTGTTAGCGTTGTTTCTGCTATTATTTCTTTTGTTGTTATTACTATTATTGTTGTTGTTGTTGTTGTTTTTATTATTCTTGTTGCTCTTCGATGTATTGGAATCGTTGATCTTAGGAAGTGTTTCTTCCTTAGGTCTATTATTGGAAATCTTCTTCATCCAATTAATCTTTCTCTGTTTAATCCATTCTTCAATATCCTTATCAGTAGTTAACATGATGTCAGTTCCAAATACAGGAACAGGTTCAGATTTCTTCTTTTGTTGTTTGTTATTGCCATTCTTTACATTTGTACTGTTGTTAGATGTATCATCATGAGTTTCCAGTATACTGATATTTGTATCATTGACAGTATTACTACTCTCTATTTGATCGAACTTTGTAGTGGTATTAATATTCTTTGTTTCTGTTTCTTTGCTATCAGTGTTGGACCCAAACTGGTTTGGAAGATACATGGGCAGGTCCAATACATTGTCTATATCTATTTTAGCTCTCTTGTCGCCATCGTCTCTGGAGTCACTGTCCAAATATCTTTTACTCATCATCAATAACCAGTTTTTCTTAAATATCCAAAAGCAAATAGATAGATAGTTTGAAAATTTTCTTTCCCCACTAAAATCCTATTTGTTTCCCCTTGCCAGCCCATCACTCTAGGCAGAACTCCTTCTAAAAATCCCCATCGCTCTAGGCAGAACCCAGAAGAAAGGCCCCACCCAAAAGAAAAAAAAAATAAATAGAGAAAAAAAAAATTTTGAGCCATCACACAACTTCATCATCATCATCAACAACAGATAAACTATACAACACAAAAAAAGATCATATCATGTCTCAACCTGTCCAAAAAGCTGCTACACAATCAATTGTTGCCAAATATTTAAACAAGGAAACCTTAAAATACGTATTCACCACCCATTTTTGGGGTCCAGTATCAAACTTTGGTATCCCATTAGCTGCCATTTATGATTTAAAAAAAGATCCTGAATTAATCAGTGGACCAATGACTGGTGCTCTTATGGTGTACTCAGCTGTTTTCACAAGATATGCTTTAGCTATCACTCCAAAGAATTATTTATTGTTTGGTATGCATGTTGTCAATTTCAGTGCTCAAACTGCTCAAGCTTATAGATTCATTAATCATCATTATTTAAGTGGAAACTCAAGTAGTCCTACCACTCCAACTCCTGCAAAGAATTAGTTTGTGAGAGATATATCAATATTCTGAAATAATGACAACTCAATCAAAGAAAAACAAAAAAAATGATTAATGGAAATATATTATTCGAAATTAATTTGAAGAAACTTTACAATTATATTAAAAACAATTCAAGATTAATTTTGTTAGTATATTATGTCTTTAATGTCCTCAATGTCCTCAAATAATTTAATTTTTTTTTTCTAGCTGTATATTAATTAATTAAAAAAAAAAATACGTGTTGTATGATTTCAATTCAATTCAATTCAAAACTCTTAATCGAATAGTAATTTAACATTATTAACAACTTGAGTAGGTCCCAGATCATTTATATCTTCATCCATACTTTGATCTTCATCGTTATCTTTTTGCTTTCGTTCATTATTACTCATTAATCTTTGTCTTTTGAAACCATCAATGTATTCCTTTCTAGCTTCATCTAAAATTTTTTTTCTATTTAATAATTCATTTTCTTTTTCATCTTCATCATTTCTAACATTATTATTAACTTGTTGGTGTTCAGCATCCCAAGATATACGATCCTTATTACCTACATTATTATCATGATGATCATCATTAAATCCAAAATCAAAATCAAAATCCTCAGGTTCCTGTTTAGTCTCTTGTGTTTGTTCCACAAATAATGATTCTTTTAGTGTAGTAATGACATTATTGTTTGTTTCAACTTGTCCTCTAGCTAAAATTTCTTTCTTTCTCTCTCTATTCTTTTTAATTTCTTTTCTTTGTTCAATAATATTAACCTTATTTAAATCATTTCTAACTGATATCTTTTTAATGTTTTTAGATTCAATGTTATGGAAATTTTCACCATCTGTAACTAAAACAAATTGAATTAATGTTGAACTTGATAATAAATTATTATTATTATTTGAAATTGAAGATTTTAATTCAAATAAAATTGGTTCACCAGATTCTTTAAAATAAAGTTCTATAACTTCATTATTATTAAAACTTAATGAAAGGAAAGTTTTAAATTCTTTTAATTTAAATATTAATGATTTTTTATTAGAACAGTTATTATTATCATTATTATTATTATTATTATTATTATTGTTGTTGTTATTCTTAATTCTTTTATTATTAATCTTTTTAGATAACCTAAAATCTAATAATTCATCAGTTTTAAAAGATATATTTATTGCCATTGGTTGTTTTAAAACTTCTTTTTCTTTAACATAAATTCCTTTTGTAAATGCTGTAAGACTAATAAGTTTTTCATCAATTTCTAATTTAAAAGATTCAGTATTATTTGAATTAATGTTTTCCAAAAAATGTTTTATTATTGATGTATTTATCATGATATAATTAATCTCTTCATAATTTTTATCCTTATTATTATCATCTTCATCATCACTATTATTATGATTTTGTTTTATTAATAATTGTTTATACTCTCTTGATATTCCATTCATTGAATATCGTGTTATTGGTTCAAAAAATGGTTGAAATTGTTTCCGTATTAATGATTTCATATTAATCAAAATCTTTAATCTATATTTATCTTCATCTAAATTAGCATTCTTTAAATTAAAGGACAACTGATAATTCTCAACTTCATCTTCAACTTTTCTAAATAAAATATTTAAAATTTTTGACCTTATTTTAAAACAATAGCATAAATCTTTATTATAGCCACTAGAGTCATTTGTATTATCCATATATTCTAATTGGTCTTCTTCATCTACTAAATCAGGATTAAATTCAAAACTTTTGAAAAATTCTTTAGGGAATTTGATATCTGTTGATGAAGTATGAGTCGAATTTAGAGATGATAATATCAAATATTTGTTGCTTATTATAAAGATCATGGAATCATCGATACTGGCGGATGCACCAATACACTTGGACCAAAGCTGTTTACATTCAGTGTCCTCTATAATACAACTAAATGTCACCATGTTCAGTTATATAAGTTTTGTTGTTGTAGTTTGATTCTATTTGTTTTGGTGTACTAGTTAAATAAATTTATTTTCGTGTTGTGTTTATTTTTTTTTTTTTTTTTTTTTTTTTTTTTTTTTTTTTTTTTTTTTTTTTTTTTTTTTTTTTTTTTTTTTTTTTTTTTATCTTTGGCAGAGAATTTTGGAGAAGAGATTAATCAACATTTTAATTTTATTGTTGATATATTTGACTTGATTGGGTTTATATTTAAAAGTTTTAACTAGAAAAGTGTTTATTATTGATTATTATTAACTATAAAGTTGTTCTTTTTTTTTGGAATTTAGCCATTCACAGAATGATAGATTACGAATTATGGTTTTGAAACTTCAACTTGATTACCACCATTCTTACTACTTTCTAATGTAGCAGCAACAATAGCCAAATGATGGTAACAAACTTCAGGAGTACTCTTGATTAAATACTTGTCTCTCTTTGAGACAGCTTGATAGAAAGTTTCAAATTCTTTTGAGATACCATTCTCTACTTCTTCAATTTCAAAAGTTTCACTCTTAGATTCTTCAGCAAATTCACCAGTCATTATAGTTAAAGTTCTTGGTTGTTTTGCAGAAAATGTTAAAGTTAATGAACCCTTTGTACCATAAATAATAAATGAACCATGTTTTTCGACAGCACCAAAGGCTGAACCATAAGTAAAAGTACCAAAAACACCAGATTCTAATTTCATAGTTGTAAACATAATATCATCAGTACCTGATTCTTTTCTTACTTGTTTAGTTAAAGCACCAACAGATTTAACATTACCTAAGACTTCAGTTAATAAAGCTAATTGATGCACACCACCATCACTTAAGAAACCACCAATATGTTTTGGAGCTTGTCTCCATGAAGTACCTAAATATTTATTGGCTTTAACAAAAGGACCAGTTGATCTATAAGTAAAAGATATAATATCACCAATTTTATCTAAATTTTCCTTTAATTTATCAACAGCTTCAAGATAACACCAATTTTCTGAAATCATAATTGGTAAATCTGTGCTTCTATCTAATTCAACAATTTTTTTAGCATTTTCTAAATCTTCAGCAATTGGTTTTTCAATCATTATTGGTTTACCAGCATCTATTGCAGCTTTAATTGTATCGTAGTTGAATTGAACAGGTACTAGGGCGTCAATCATATCAATTTCTTTGGATTCAACTAATTCTTGAACGGAATCAAAAACTTTACCTTCAACATTACCAGCTTTAACGAAATCTTCAGCTTTAGCCTTAGTTCTATTAAAGACACCATTTACTGAAAATTCATCAGATTTAGCTTGAAAATTTGGAAGATGGACTTCTTTGGCAAAGATACCTGTACCGATGATACCTACTCTTAATGGGGATGGAGACATATTTATCAATTTGTTGTTTATAGTAATTGTTACAATTGTAAAGAAGATTACAAAGTTGTAGTTAACTGTCCCCTTTAAATAATTTTGATTTGTATTTGGTGACACACTTTTTTAGCTTCGGAAAAATTATGTTGAAGGTTATAGCGAACAAGAAAGAGAGATTGAAAGCATTAAGGGCTGTCACCAGATTCTATATGAGAGTCATCACTGAGCTGTCAATTGGTATCAGAGGGTGTTGGGACGGATTAATATCAGGTTTAATTTTGGATTAGTACTAGTTAATGTGATGTGATATGATGTATTTGTTGTACGCCGAATTATATCATTGCATAATAATGGATAAAGCTGTGGAGGGTACTAACTTCAATCAATGAATGTTATTAATAAAACATCAAAAAAATAAATTATAATATTGAAAACTGTCTATCTAATCAATATATTTAAACTATAAACTTAATTCAGGTAAGTCTGGGATCATTTCAACTTCACCAAAATTCATAGATGTTTGTCCAGGTTCATTCTTCTTTAAATGTTTTCTTCTCTTATTAACAAATGATAATCCTGTAATTTCTTCATTTGCTGTATCATTCTCATTATAAACTAATTCATCATTACCTAAATACAACACTTTCATAATGTTACCAAAGGCAACGACTATAGATTTATGTCCAAATCTTGCTATTTGACCAATACTATTAACTAATAACCCATCAAGACTTCCTAAATCTGGTATATCATAATATTCAATTACTCCATCTGCTGTCATGGTCCAACCTTCCCATAGATTATGAATCTTTGGTGCATTTTCATCAATCTTAAATCTATTTAAATTACTCTTATTCATTCTATTTCTAATTGTAGAATTTTTCTTAAGATCTCTTAATGTCTCCAAAATCTTTTCTTCAGATTTTCTCTTTATACCAACGATTTGATTTTTATCAGTTGTACACCATCCTTCAACGTTATCTAATTTATGTTGTGTTTCAATAACTGAATTGAAACCAACACATCTAATTTCTCTTGGATCTCTTTCAACACGTAAACAAATACTTGTCTTTGCTCTATGATTTAAATGGAATGTATGTATAACAACTGTATTATTTTCAACTTCTGTATAAACTGCTGAAAAGGATGTAATTGATGCTGAACCACAAAATTTACAATGTGTTGGTTGATCATGGAAAACTTTAAAACTACCTTTCTTAAAATGTTTAATAACAAATTTTTTAATTAAAACACCAGTTGCAACATCAACTAATTCTGCAGTAGTTCCATGAGTTCTAACAATAAAACCAACGAATGGAACAATAGCAATAGCAGATTTAGAAAATTCTTTAATAACTCTTTCATTTTCTTCGTTACCAGCTTCATTAGAAGCATTAACTGTAGTTGTTACTTGATTATTCATAGCTTGTTGAAGTTGTTTATGGATCTTTGGATTCATTGAAGCAAGAGGTGTTGGATACTCCATACTAATTGGTTTAGCTTTAGCTTCTTGAACTTTAACGACTCTTGACTTCCATTTATTGTTGACAGCTGTTGAAACTAAAATATCACCATTTGCAGTTGTTGAAATTAATCTATCATTAACTCTTGGTGTAATTAATTTAATTGAAGATACTAAATTAATTGTACTTGACAAAACTTCTTTTTTTAAAGAACCATCTAAACAAGAAATTGATAAAAGTGTACCTTCTCTCAAAACAACAATAAATTCTTTTGAAGTATCTGAAAGACCAATGTTGTTAGAAAATGAAAATTGAGTCGGTGCCATTATTGGTGAAGCAGCAATTGATCTCATACTATTTCTTCTTGAATTTGAAGCAGAAGATCTTTTTTGTCCTAATAAATCGGCCTTCATCTTCCTTTGTAAAAATGCAGGAATTGTTTTTAATCTAAAGAATGCTTCTAATGGTAAATTACCACGTAATTCATTAATATTAACTTTCCAAATCCAAGACGTTCTAGCTCTTGAAAAACATTGGATAATACCTGATTTACTAAAAACAGCTATATAACTACCATCATCACTTATAACAATATGAGTGATCGGCCATAATTCATGTGATAACATTAAAGGTGTTGGTTTTGGTAAAGGTTGTGAAACTGGGGACCAAATTAATACTTTATGATCTAAACCAACAGATGCAATGAATGGTGAATTTGAAGTAGAAATTTTAATAATATCAAGAATATGACCACCGTGTAAAACTTTTGCTTGAAATGAATGTTCTTTTTCTATTGATAACTTTCTTGATTTACTTTCTTCTTGATCAATTGGTAAATTTGATGTAAATGATCTTAAAATAAGTAAACTTAAAGAAAGAAGGAAAGTTAAAGAAAATAAAAATTCTAATAAATAATAGAAATCAAATCTATAAGTTGTATTTAAACTAAATTCAAAAGATTCTATTTTATGATTGAAATTTTCTTTTGTTGAATAAATACCTAAAACTGGTTCATAAACTGAAATTAAAACTTTTGATGGTGTTTTCTTTTTATTCTTAGTTGTAGTTTTAGATTCATTGTTTAAAGCTTTATAATCATGATTTAAAAGTTCAAATATTTCACTGCTAAATTGTTTTTTATCTAAGAAACATGATAAATCATTAATGGTACTAATATGAGATTGTTGGATATCAGTATTTGCATATAAATTATTAGAATCTAAATTAGAATCATCAGTAGTTGGAATTGAAGATGTGAAATGTGAACTTGTTGAAGTAGTTGAAGTTTGATTATGGTTAACAGATAAATTCAAATCATCAGACCATCTAATATTTGTAAAAATTAAAAATGCCATCATGACTATTGAACTTGAAACTGTTGTTGAAAATGGTAATCTTATATTTGATAAATAATCTCTTAAATTTTCCATACATCCACCAAGTTTAGTATTTGGTTTTGAAAAATTATCCTCAAGTGGATCATCTTCTGTTAGTTGTAAAAATCTTTTAAAAGAAAATTTTTCACATCTTGTTGTGCCTGATTCATTATTAATTAAATCTAATAATTCAAATCTATGAATATCAATACTTAAAATTGAGGCAAAATATGTTAAGTGTAATAAATGGTCAATAACTAATGCAAAAGAAGCAAAAATACAAAATGCTTTAGTATTTGGTCCCATAAATCTATAAATTAATGATAAAATTGAAATATCACTAATAACTATTAAAGTTGAAGTTAATCCACTATCTGATAAAGCTTTTGATAATCTTGAGCTTATTGAAGATTCACCAGGAGTTTGAGAAATAGCTGTAACTAATCTGAACATATTTTCAATACCAACAACTATAACCACAAAAGGTAAAAATTGTAAAGGTATTTGATAAAAATCAACTCCTTGAAATAAATATGTCGTTAAAGTTGCTGATGATAGTATTGATAAAATCATTTCAACTGAAAATGCTAATAATAAACCAAATCTTGATCTAACTTGATCTAAATTTGATAATGATATAATAAAATAAAGTGCAATTAATAAATAAGAGATTGACAAGATGAAATGATCAATTTTATTCATCTTTGTTAATGTTAATAAATAATCTTTTGGTGGTGAAGATAATGATAATTCATCATTTGAAATTTTAAAATCTGAAATTATTGTATTTATTTGGTTTTTTGTAATTTCATTATCATTATCAATTTCCATCATTAAAGAAGAATTAAAATTGGTTTTCATAAAATACGATAAATTTTCATCCCAAATTTGACCAGGATCTTTAATTGTATTACTATTGTTATTGTTATTATTATTATTATTGTGGTTATGGGAATCTATATTTGGTTTAAAGAATAATATGATTCTAATTGATTCAGCAGACTTTATTAACCCATTAACTTTAACAACACCAGAGAATAAACCAGTATTTGAAACTGATGTTGAAATCTTTTTATTTAAAGTTTTTAAAACGTTTGAATCATTTCTTAATGAATTTATATCATTATTCCAAAATTGTAATGGAGAATGTATATATGCAAAAGAATTTTCAGGTATATTTTTTAATAATTCATTTTGTAAGTTTAAAGAATTTATTAAAAATTGTTTATCAAGAGCACCAGTTTTAATTGTATCAAAATGATGTTGATTAAATTCTCTTTGATCAAGTATTGTATCAGGCGTTAGCCATATTTGTTTTAAAGATAATAAGTCATATGAATTTATTAAATTTGAATCTGCAGCGGTTTGAACACCTATCCCTATACTTTGAAAATCTAATAAATATGAAGATTCCAATAATGCTGGATTTGTATATAGTGAATAAATTGCAGGATATGATAATATAAACACTATTGATAATGGCCATATAATAAATTTTCTTTGACTCCTTATAATATGTACAGAAAGATTTTCATAATATTTTTTTAGTTTTGAAATATGATTATTATAAATATAGTTGATTATAACTTTTATTAGTGATCTCAGGAACAGTAGAAACTCTATCATAGTTCCATATATATATATGTATATTGTTAATTGAATATCTTTTTTCTTATTTAGAAAATTTTTTAAATCTCTCTATTTGTTTTCTGATATTTGAATATTTATTTTGTTGACCAACTAGACAAAAAAAAATTGGAAAAAGGGATGCTACTTTAAAGGTATAAGTATGGATAAATAAAGTATTAGATGTGAATTATGGGGGGGTTACCTTCTAAAGAATGATTATAATAGCGATAAAACTCAAAACTGTTTGCTTGTTTTAATTGTATTTTTTTTTCCCTGTAGAAGTGGTATATATTTATCTTAAAAAAATTAGTCTAAGATTCTGTACTGAGATAAAAAGCAACTAGCTGGGACAAACCTCCAGGGGCGTATGAAATGAATTGAAGGAAGAGAAACAGATGAATTGTGAGAAACTGATAGATGATAGAAAGAAATAAATAAGTACAGGAAAAATGATCCGGTTTGATTGGAATACCAAATTTTATTGTTGTTTAGTATTTAATTTTTTTTTTTGAGAGCTTTGTGTCCGGAATTTCTCTTAGGACCAATCCAATTGCAGCGAATTCTGCCATTTGCATCCACAAAAAGTTATTAACCTTACAAAAGTGTGAATATCAATTACATAAAAGTGTTAACATATATTTGTTTAGTTAATCAGTGATAAGAACTAACATTAAGTAGTAGAAGAGTGAAATTATTACTCTGGATGTGTATAATTTTTGTTTAATTAATTAAAGAAAACAGTTAATTTATTTGTTCATTTGTATCCTAATGATGCAATTTGTAATTGACTCATCTGTACTAATAAATCACTAACTTTATCATCTAATAAACCTTGTGAATAATCATTTCTATCTTGCTCATTTAGATAGTTTTGGATTTGAGCTAATCTTGTATAACCTTCAGTACAGAATCTTAATTGAATCTTAACTAAAGATTCAAAACTTGGATCAAAGAATGGAACTCTAAGTGCAATTAATTGTGGTAATTCTTCCTTTAATTGATCATTTAATTGATCAAAAATTTCTTTAGCCATCTCCAGTTCTTTTTCAGCTCTTGGAACTTTAGAAGCATCTTTAGAAGGTTTATCAACTAATCTTCTAACTTTTGCTTTAGCAGTTTCAAAATCAATCTTTTTATGTGCTCTCTTCTTAATTGCTTCATCAATTTCGGTAAAATATTGTGTAAAAGTATTTATTGGATCTAAAACAGTTTCTCTAAATGGACCATCTAATTGTTTAACAGTTTCTGAATCAAATTCTTGAACACATTGTAAATAATAATTACCAACATTTGTACTTGTACCGACAGCTTTTGAATCATCATATAAAGACGATATAACTTCAGCAATACGAACTTGAGATTGAGTCATTGCTCTTAAAGAATCTAAATAACCTTTAGCTTCTTTTTGTAAATCTCTACCTGCTTTACTCAAACTATTTGTTTTCTCATTTGTTAGTTTCTATTTCACCCTCTTTAAAATTAAATTTTTATACTTACGTTTTATATCTACGTTCTTCAATATCATAATCTTTATCTGATGTACGATCACTATCTCTGACAATAACCTTTAATTTGTACAAATGTTAGTAAACAATCTTCCAAACTCAATGAATATATGACATGTTTCTTTTTAATCAACTAGTGGTGACACCCTTATATTATACCCCCTTCTATTCCACAAAAAAAAA
>JAJMKZ010000385.1:13439-32333 GCA_030564005.1 Ruyongia tratensis | reverse complement strand
AAAAATTATAGGCAAAAAAGTAAAAAAAAAAAAAAAAAATTTATATTCATTCAACAAATAGGTTAATATTCCTTTATTTTTATTTTACTTTATTCTATCTTATTTTACTTTATTCTTCATCTTCAATTAAAACAAAAAAAGAAAAAAAAAAGTGTGAAAAGTTGAAAAGATATTAGAATCTCTCTTAATTTTGTACCTTTTTTAAATAAAGAGATCATGTTATATTCAGATCAAGAAGATTATTTGGATTCAAATAGTAATAATTCAATATCAACTTATTCAAATTCAATTTTTAACATAAATTCAAATTCAAATTCAATACATAATCAAAATCAAAATCAAGATCAAGATCATAATAATTTAATAATGTTATCAGAATCTCAACCAACTTCAACAAATTCTTCTCCAAATAAAGGTTTAAATTTAAATTTAAATCATAAAAATGAAAAAGAAGAAAAAGAAGAAAAAGAAGAAAAAGAAAAAGAAGAATTTTATTCATCTTTTAATATTAATAATAAAGATCATGCTAATAACTTTAGACAATCAATTATTTTATCAGATTCAATAACTTCAAATTTAACTCATTTTGGTTCTTCAAATTCAATATCTCAATATTCAATTCAAAATAATTTTATTATTAATAATAATAATAATAATAATAATAATAATAATAATAATAATAATAATAATAATAATAATAATAATAATAATAATAATAATAATAATAATAATAATAATAATAATAATAATAATAATAATAATAATAATAATAATAATAATAATAATGAACAACAAGATTTTAATGATTTACAAAATTATAATTTAAAAAAATTTTCTTTTGAAAATAAACCAACAAAAATTATTAAAATGACAAATTCTCCATCATTATCAGCTTTAGCAAATATTTTAGAAGAAAAAACAATTAAAAAAAAATTACAATATAAAAATTCAATTCTTAATTTAAATTCAATTCTTAATTTAAATTCAATATCAAATTCTCAAGAAACTTTAACTAAAAATATAATTAAAGAAGATTATAATAATAATAATAATAATGAAGAATTTGAAATTAATCAAAATCCTCAAAATCAAAAACAAGAATTTGATTTAATTGAATTAAATTCTCCAAATTTAATTCAATTAGATGATAATAATATAAATTCTTTATTATATAATAATAATAATAATAATAATAATAATAAAAATAATCAAGAATTTAAATTTGAAGATGATATTTTTAAAACTCCAAAAATTTCTAATAATGATTTTCCGATTACATCAACAACTAAACAAGAATTACCTCAACCTTCAACTCCAGTTTCAATTTCAATTTCAACTACAAATAAAGATCATTTAAAGAAACAAAATCAATATAAATCTGAACCTGAAATAAAAGTTAAACAACCTTTAAAAAATTTACATAATAGTAATAGTGATAAAAATATTGTTTTAAATGTTCAAACTAAACCATTACCAAAAATTGTTAAAAGATCAATAACTGATTCAAAAATTGATCAAAGATCTTCTTCATTACCATCATATTTACAAAATTTTGATAAGAATAAAAAACAACAAATACCTTTAAATATTGAAAAAAAATTATTAACTACAAATTCAAAAAGAATTAATTCAAATTCTTCAACTATAACTTTAGATACTTCAAAGAAAAGAAATAAATTTATTTCTTTCTTTAAACCAAAGAGATCTGTTTCAACTCCAATTGTTCCAATTCAGCAACAAACTGAAATTCAAAAATTTAATTATAATAATAATACAATATCAACTAATTCAGTTCCAACAATAGTTACATCTTCTTCAAATCAATCTCAAACTCAAACTCAACCTTCATTATCAAAAAAACAACATTCTTCAACTTCTCTTTTCAATGCATTTAAAAAGAAAAATTCTTTTAATAATAACTCTATATCAGATATTTCAACTTCAAAATCAACTTCTATTATACCTAATCATTCAAAAGATAATTATTCATTAACATCATCAACAAAACAAAATTTTTTTAAATCTAATGAACAAGAAGAAGAAGAAAAAGAAGAAGAAGAAAAAGAAAAAGAAAAAGAAAAAGAAAAAGAAAAAGAAAAAGAAAAAGAAAAAGAAAAAGAAATCAAAAAATCAAAAAATCAAAATAGACAATCAATTTTAACAACAACTTCTTCAATGAATCATTCAACTTCAACCATTGTTAAACATGGTGAAACTTTATTTCCAAAATCTCTTAATGCTCAAGAAGTTGAAAGTATTATTTCATTAGAGAGAAATAAATCAATTAGATCAAAACATTCTTCATTGAATTTTACAAATTCTGGTGATATTTTATCATTAACCGATTTAATTTCAATGAATGCAAAAGAAGAAGGAATGTTTGTTGAAAATGGTAATGATAATAATAATAGTAATAATAATAATAATAATTCAGGTTTAAAATCTCCAAATCATTCAATTTTAAAAAATTCTAAATTCACTTATAATGATTATAATTATCAAAATGATTATGATTATGAAGCTAATGATGATAATGATGATGATGATGATGAATTTAATTCAAATAGATTTAGTCAACATTTTGATGATATGGTTGATAATTTCAATATCAACATTAATGATTCAAATAATCAAATTCAACAAAATACTAATGAAGAAGATCAAGATGTTTCAGATTTAGTTGAATTTGTTGAATTTATTGATTTTGGTGGTGCTTTAGATCTTGATTTAAACCTTGATTTAGGTTTTGATGATTATGATGATGATGATGATTATGATGATGATGATGATGATGATGATGATGATGATGATGATGATTATGAAGAAGAAGATGAAACAAATAATACTACTCAAGCTTCTCATGAACAACCAAATTATAGTACTACTTCGAGTGCAAATTACATCAAGATCGGTGATGATGATGATGTTGAAGATAGTATGTTATTTAATGATACTGAAAGTTTTAAACAAGAAGAAGATAATCAACAACAAAATATTACAGGTAATATTTTAGATGATTCTGAAACTGAAGAAAGCTTAGATGATGAAGAATTTCAATATAATGCTTATTCAAATTCAAAATTAGTTTATGGTAATGATCAAAATTCTTTATTATCACCTGCTTCAGCCGCTGCTTCAACTTCTTCTCCACATTTAATTAATAATGGTATTTATGCTTCATCACCAAATTTATCAATATTTTCATCTTCTTCAAATGCAACAAAAGTTCAAAATTCAAATTCACCATATTTACTACAACCAATCACTGCTGATTCACCAAGACCAATTTCTATGTCATTTAGAGGTTTAAGAGCACCAGCTTTTGATAATAATGACAATAAAAATGATGCTAATAATCGTTATTCAATTTCATTATCACAACCTGAATTTGATTTTGATAATGGTTTAGAAAATCAAGATATTTATGAAGATTTTGAAGAAGATTTTGATGATGATTTAAATGATGAAGATTTTGGTGAAGATTTTAATCAAGTTTCAAATAATTATTCAAATTTAAAAAGAGTTACTTTTAGTTCAAAAATTATTCTTTTTGATGTATTTAATGAAGAAGAATATGATAGACATCCAAATGTTGCTACTTGTAATCAATTAACTGCTGAATTGGCTCAATTGATTAAAGAAGAATTGAATGAATTAAAGGCTTCAATGCCAGTTCATGAAAGCTCAAGACAATATACTCATTTCTATTAAAGATAAAAAAAAAGTTTTAAACACATTTTTATTATACCTTTTATTCAACTCAAAAAAAAAAAAAAAAAAATGGTGTTACATTGCTATTATTATATTATTTCACGTCATGATTGTTGTTCTCTTTTTTATGTTATATTATCATTACTCTTTCATTTCTACTCTTTTTTATTTCCTTACATATCTTTCATGGTTCTTCATTTCTTATTCTTTGTCTTGGATTATTTCTTTTATTTTAAGTTTATTCTCATTCATTCGTTTTTAATTTATTCCATTCATTATTATACCCAAGTCAAATAACATTTCAAATTAAAAAAGGACAAAATACATACTACATTATATAATTATTATTTAACGCAGTAGCTTCTACAAAAAAATATAATTTAACGATTGAATAGCAGATATCAAATTAATTAGCTATAAATAGTAGAAGTATTAGACAATATAGAAAGAAGAAAAAAAGAATTTGCCTTTGTCAGTATAAAGAGAACATTATCATAACAAAATTAATAAATAAATAAGCTAGTAAACTCTGGAATTTCATCATTTCTTTCCCTTCTTCTTCTTCTTTTTTTTATTTTTATTTTTATTCTTTGGTCTTGTCTTGTTTGTTGTTGTGGTTGTTGTTGCAGTACCGACATTATTAGTTGGTTCTGGTGTTGGTTCAGGTGTTGATTCAAGTGTTGATTCAGGTGTTGATTCAATTCCATCTTCGTTAGATAATTCAGGTTGTATAGATGTTAAAGGAACTGCATCTGGTGTATTAATTGGTTTATCAGTATTAGTAGTTGCAGGTATCTCTGGTAATGCTTTAGAAGTTTCTTCTGGGGTAATTTTTACTGTGGAAGATGTTTCATTCATACCTGCTTTAGGTTTTGAATTTTCTTCTTCTGTATTATCTGTATTTGAAGATTGAACAACTGGTTCAATTTTAGAGTATGTATTTACTGCTGAAGCAGCTTTTAAATTATCCTTTGAAGATGATTCTAATGGATCATATGAATTATTTTGTAAATCAAAAGTTGATGATATTCTTTCATATACTCTTTCTGTTGCTTCTGGTGTAAGATCTTCATTACTTGTGCTTGTCATCATTAATTTGATTTTTGATTCATCTTTATAACTTGGTGGTTTGCTTCTCATTGGAGTTGGTTGACTATTTGAACTTGAAGCTATTGGTCGTGGTTGAGTAGATTGAGATCCACGATCAATGTTGTGTCTTCTATGACTTCCAAAAAATGATTCTTCTTCAGAAGGATAAGTTGGTGGTAAGTCTTCACCTTTAGCAACTAATTCATCTTTAGTGATTTCTTTACCATAAGCAGGCGGTATACCAATAGTACCATTCAAAGTGCCAAACCCCCACTTCTTCACATTAGCTTCAATAAAGACAAATCCTATTTGACCAATATTAACTTCAACTTTACATGGACCACCTCTACATCCAATAACTGGATAAAAATCTAATTTAACATTATTAATAGCATCTAAAACTTTTTTACCATTATGAGTGAAGAAAATAGTACCAGTTCTTGGTTTGAATCCACAACCTAAGACATCACCTTCTATTAGTTTAGGAAATAATTCTGGTGAGTCAAAAGGATGATTAATTCTAACTGAACCATTTGATTCATATGCAACTGAATATTTATGATAACCTGGTAATCTAAATACAGGATATGGTTTTGTACAAAGACCAATAGCAAGTTTACAACTTGATGGATCAGGGAATTCCATTAATTTAACTTCAAAATAAACAGTTTCTCTAATATGATGAATTTCACTTGATTCGTTATTTATATTGACAGGTAATGGATGATTCATTATTGTTGAAATAACAGTGTTGGTATCATTTGATAAGAAACATACATCTAGTTTATCTTCAACTAAGACATTATTATTAACTCTTTCACGATCAGAATCTTCAATAGTTGTAACAAAATGAAATGATTGAATACCTCTTTCAATAATAAAAACACGCTCTTCATCTGTTAAAGTTTCACCAACTGGGTTTGTAACTGGAGGGTATAAAGATTGGAAGTTCATGGCATTATAATAATTCATTCTCTCTAAATCAGAAACAATTGGTAAATAGTTTTCTTCTTCAGTTATTCTATTTTCTTCATCATCAAAATCACCAGGGATGTTAAAATTCGATCCTAAAAAGATAGAACCAGATGAAGTACAGAAAGAAAAATAAATAGTTAAGAACAATAGTAATACAAAAAGGACACCTAGCCCAATAGATATACCTATTATTATTGGGATGCTGAGGTCAGGATCATAATATTCTTCCATAATGTGGATGGCAAACTCCCTCAGTTTATCAATCATGGTTGACTAATGGGGATATATGAGAAGACAAGAAACTTTTGAATACAACAAGAACGGAGAAATATGATGAAATATGCTACTTTGCAAGTACAATAGCAATATTCTCAACGGTTATAAATAGTAGCTAGTGAATAGAGACAGGTTTCACTATTCTTACACCACTCTTGTTGTAGAAATAGATTCTTTTTAAAATTTTTCAAAAGTATAAATAAAAACCTTTTAAAAAGTTTTTTTTTTATTTTTTTTTTTTTTTTTTCCTCAAAATAAATTTGTCAAATTTTAAACAACACAAACAAACTAAACTATCAATACATTGACATTAGAAATCGGTTTAGAAAATGGATTACTACTCTAACTTAGACTCTAGATCATTGAACTCAACACCAACGGTCTTTGAAATCATCTCAGCCAACGAACTAGAACAATTGCTTTCTCCGTCGTTAAGATATATCATAGTCCATTATGCCTCCTCATATCCAAAGCTGTTATTAAGACTTGCTTTAAGATTTGATGAATTCAATTTATTATTTAGAGGTTTTATTGAATATTATTATCTTAAGAATTGGAGTTCTACCTTTACAGAAAACTTTTATGGTCTTAAAAGAATAAATAAAGGTAAGATAAAAATTACAAATGACTCTAAGATAAATGATTTAGTTCAATTAAATTCAAGATTAACCAGATATCAAATATTGGCAAGTTTGGTCAATATAGTTGGTGTTCCATATCTTTTAGAAAAACTGGATGTTATTTATGAAAAAATCTACGTTAAATCGTTAGTTAGTGCGTCAGCAAAAAGATTGGCTTTTTGGAAAAAATGGTTTATTAAGTTATATCCAATGATTTTATCATTAATAAAGATATCAAATGTTGTATTTCAAATCCTTTATTTAAGTGGTAGATTGAAATCACCTTCATTATTTGATTATTTGTTCAAAATAGAGTACTCAAGATTAAACCAATTTGATTATGATTTTAACGAAAACAAAATAGGAAATTCATCATCATCATCATCATCACCATCACCGCATTCACAAACTTCTTCAGAAAATTCATTAATCAGAGTAAGACCTCCAAGTTTTGGTGAACATATAATGAAGTTATCAACAGCAGTTCTAAACCCTGTAAAATCAATAATTAAGAATACATCAACAACAATTTTCCCATTGGTCATTTTCTTGTTGAAATTTTTAGAATGGTGGAATACAAGTGAATTTTCTTCAAAATTAAGTAAATCAAATAATTATATTGATAAAGAGATACCACCACCAACAAAATCTAAAACTAAAGATGTTAAATGTGCCAAAACTGATAATTGTCCAATTTGTCATAATAGAATCACCAATCATGCAATTATCGAAACTGGTTATGTCTTTTGTTATCCATGTATCATGAGATTCTTAATGGATGGTGATGAAGAAAAAGGTGGTAGATGTCCAATTACAGGTAAGAAATTATTAGGATGTAGATACTCTTCAACTACTAAACAATGGAAAGTTGATGGTATAAGAAGATTAATGATTTAATTTTAGTTTAATGATAAACAAGGTTTTCAATATAATTTCAGGTAAATACATATATTGATATTATTTAACTCAATTCATCAAATTTACTTAATTCAAATGCAACATCACACATAACTTTTGAATTTTGAGCTATTAAGCCCACATTAAGAACCATATTAAATTTATTTTCTAAATCCACTAATGAAGCTTTAACTTCTTCACTTTGTTTATATTTTTGTAATTTTGAAACTAAGGATGAAACCAATGATAATATTTCTATATCAATTGATGTTGCATTCTCTTGATTATAAGATTCTAAATATTTTGAAACTATTGCTACTTTATTCAATAATGTTTCTAAAATAAATGTTTGTGATTCTAATTGATCTTTCAATTTATCTTCTTGGTTATAAGTTGTATCCCTTATATTTAGGATATTATCAACAGATATTTTTTCACTTGGTTTACTTGTATCAACAACATACTTCAATTCTTTTTTATTGGTACTATCAAATACTTTTATAAATTCACTATTTGAAAATTGTTCACATCCCTCTATTGGATCATATATTAAACCTAAAAATGTATTATCTGTTGGCTTAAACTTATTTGTAAGATCCGTTATTATATTTTCAAGTATACTGTTTTGTTTGATCTCAGTGTATTCTTCAACTCTAGGAGTTTCATTATTTAAAACCTCATAACAACCTATCAGATATTCATCAGAATATATGATACCTTGTTGTGGAATTCTTTTACTTAAGTATTTCCAATCAATTGTTGAATTTTGATCATCTTCAAAGACCAGTTCGATTGAATTCGTTATATGGATTGATCCATTTGTATTATTTCCCATAAGTAAACCAAAAGCTACTCATATTTATATTAAAATGTTAGTTTGCTGTTGTATTATAAAGGCAAAAATATTTGGAGGTTTGATACAATATTACTTACCTTGATTTTGGATTTCTTCATTTAAAAACCTTTCATAATGATCATTAGCATTCAACAACACTAATGGATGTAGCTTAACAGGATTCATCTCACTCAAAGTTTAGTTATAATCGTAATAGTTATTCACTCTAGCTCTAGACTAACAATATTTAAAGTAAAAGAGTTTAAATTGTTTTGATTTTTAAAGAAATACCACTAAATTTTTATGAAATCCGACTTCTCAAAAGCCGTGATCTCCAAATTTCAAATTTAAACATTTTTACAGACTATATTTTGAACATTTGAAAACAAATCAAAGGTCAAGTATAGTCTATTATTGAGTAAGATAGTATGAAATTTGCTGAATACTTGGCTGATAATCTAGTCCCAGAGTGGAAGGAAAAGTATTTGGACTATAAGGCAGGGAAAAAGAAAATAAAGAAAGTTGTTAGCTCTTTACCTTCTCTATCAACCAATTTAATCTCAAATTCGATTATAAACAAACCCACTAGATCTAACTTAAATTTAACAAGACCATCCTCATTTGCACTACCACCAGCTGCTTTAGGCTCTTCTTCTATTGATGATGTAAACAAAGATTTTAAATATTCGGTACGAGGTGCTACTACTGATTCTAATCCTTATGAAGAAAGTAATGATAGAACTCCTCTATTACAATCAAGGCAAGATAATATCAATAACCACAATGATAATGCTGATACTATAAATTCTAATACCATTTATGCACATCCTTCACTCTTTAGAAAATCATCAATTATTCAAAATATTGAAGAAGGTGCTCCTCTTAGACGTGCAATGTCAATCAAATCATTATCAGCATCAGTATATGATGGAGGCCCAGTTGCTACACCAAACAATAATAATTCAAGTATTGCATTGGAAAATTTAACAGAAACATCTAAAAAAGAGTTTGTTGAATGGTTAGATTCAGAATTGTTGAAAATTGAAAGTTTTTATAAATCAAAAGAAGATCAAGCTGTGTCTAGATTTTTATTGTTAGAAGATCAATTATACCAATTAAGAGAAGCAAAATCCCATATGAAAAATAAACAAGCACCAGAAAATCATATCAGTGAAGTCATTGATGAAAATAATCCATCATATTCTGATAATAATCCACAAAAGTCAAATCATAAAACAACAAGTAAACTTTATATAAATACAACACATATTACAGGTTTAGATAGATATGAATGGCCAACATTACCAAAGTTTGAATTTGTTAAAGAGAATTTAAAACCAAAAACTAAACTTAAATCAGATGATGATAATATTTCAAATTCAAATGAAGAAGATCAAGATTCAATCAGTCCAACTAATTCTGACCCGAATCATGTTAATGCAACAAAGAGAAGAGATTATGAAATAAGGAATGAAGATCATGTTCCATATTACGCTGCAAGAAGACAAATTAAATCTGCTATTATTGAATTTTATAGAGGTTTAGAATTATTAAAATCTTATAGAATGTTAAATAGAACAGCTTTTAGAAAATTAATGAAAAAATTTGATAAGCAAACAAAATCACAATATTCTATTTGGTATATGGATAAAGTTAATTCAAGTTATTTTGGTACAAGTGATATATTAGATAATTTAATTCCAAAAGTTGAAGAATTATACAGTTTATATTTTGAAAATGGTAATAGAAAAATTGCAGTTGAAAAATTACGTTCAAATTTAAAAGAAGATAAATTTTATTCAGCAATGTTCTTTTCAGGTATATTTTTAGGTTTATCAATCCCATTATTCTGTCATGCAATATATTTAGGTGTTCATAAAACTAAAGATGGAGAGTTAATGGAAGGAAGATTCTTAATGCAAATTTGGGCAGGTTTTTTCCTTGTTATATTAATGACATTATTATTCGCCATCAACTGTTATGTTTGGCATCTTTATAAAGTCAATTATAGATTTATCTTTGAATTTAATACCAAAACTGCTCTTGATTATAGACAATTCCCATTTCTTCCAGCTTTATTGTTTTTTATCTTTTCAATATTTGCTTGGTTTAGTTTCAATAATTTTTGGCCAGATCAGTTTCCTGGTAGATATTGGCCATGGTTTTTTGTTGGATTTGGTTTATTGATAATGTTATTACCTTTTGAAATAATATTTTTAAATTCAAGAAAATGGATTATAAATATTCTTTGGAGATTAATATTTTCAGGATTTTATCCAGTTGAATTTAAAGATTTCTTTATGGGTGATATTTTTTGTAGTTTGACATATACTATGGGTAATATTTCATTTTTCTTCTGTATCTATGCTACACATTGGAAGGGTATGTTAGACGGTAGTGATACATCAGTTTGTGGTTCTTCATCATCAAGATTAATGGGGTTCTTTGCAACAATTCCTTCAATTTGGAGATTTTTACAATGTTTTAGACGTTATGCTGATACTGGTGATTGGTTCCCACATTTAGCAAATATGGCTAAATATACTATTACAACAGTTTATTATGTTACATTAAGTATCTATAGAATTGATAGAGTTTTAAAAAATAGAGCCATTTTTATTACATTTGCATCAATTAATTCAATTTATAGTTCTTTATGGGATTTATTTATGGATTGGTCATTATGTCAAAATCGTTATTTATTAAGGGATGATATAACATATCCAAAATGGTTTTACTATTTTGCTATGAGTTCAGATGTTATTTTAAGATTTCAATGGATTTTTTATGCTTTATTCAGTAAACAAGTTCAACAATCAGCAATTACAAGTTTTTTAATAGCTGTTGCAGAAGTATTTAGAAGATTTATTTGGATGTTTATTAGAATGGAGAATGAACATATTACCAATAAACATTTGAATAGAGCTTCGAGAGAAGCGCCATTGCCATATAAGACAAGAAGACGTGAACCAAAATTACATAGAACAGCTTCAGATCATGTTTCAATGAGACCAAGTGAGGCACATCATATTATTAACTTAGATGAAGAACAAAGAGTTGGAGGTAATTACCAAAGTATTGGACAATCAGAAACTGGTACTGGTACTCCAAGTACAATTAGAAGAAGAGAATCGGTTTTGAATTCAACAGTGTTTCAATCAGTTTCTAAGGCCATTGTGAATGCACATGCCAAAGATTTTCAACGTCGTAAGAAACCTGAGAATGAAATTGCAGAACCTACCAGTTCAGATGAAGAAGATGAAGATGAAGATGAAAGTGATTCTGAACATGCCAAATAGACCTTCAATTTCCAAGTATTTGTTATTTATTATGGTCTAAAATATAGCACAATACCGACCTTGTTGTGAATTCCGGTAAAATTGTTATATGCACTTCGACTCTGTGTCGCCAACCAGATACGTCACCATCATCAACATGTCAGAGGCAAAATTCGTGGGGTTTAGACAAGTTTTGCATTCATTAAGCGCTTAAGAACTATTTAGAACTATTTAGATTGAGCGTTAGATGTGTTGGGATCGTTACTTTCATCCTACAAACTCAGTTAAAACCAGTAGAATGTATATGGTTGACAATTGTTATTAAGTGGCTCCTACAAAACAACTCTGGAGCTTGAAGAAAAAAAAAATTTTGCGCAAAACAGTGTTTATTTTATTCATAACAATATATATATATATATATTAACCAACTCTTTACAAAGGATATAACGAAAAAGTACTCTTATTGAGCACAGGGTTGATAGAACATGAAGTTTGAAGAATATTTATCTGATAACCTAGTGGCAGAATGGAAAGAAAAATATTTGCCTTATAAAGAAGGGAAAAAGAGAATAAAGAAAGTTGCTGCATCAATCATTGTTGACATAAACAATAACAACAACTCAAACAGCGCTATAATGCATAACGCAAATGATGCTTCCAATACATCAAGAGCACTATTTTCCAGCTATCAAACTCCAACTTCAACAAAAAATGTCATCCTTCCTACGTTAACAATAAGTTCTTCTGATCGAAATACAGGTACTGCTAATGATTTAACCCCTCTACTTCTAACAAGAGATACAGCATCCGAAATACAGCCATATACCTCGAAAATCTTTACAAATAACACTATGACTGGCATTTGGGATGAACTACAACTACCAGATGAAGGCAGTAGTTATATTTCTCAAAATGAAAAACAAGCTAAAATGGACTTCATAAAATGGTTGGAATTTGAATTAGAATTAATCAATAAATTCTATAAAGAAAGAGAAATACAAACTGTTAAAAGATTGTTACAAATAGAAGATCAAATCGCTCAACTTAAAGAAGCAAAGTTAATTCTTAAAAGTTATGGTTTAAGTAGAGTAATCAGTCATTCTTCAACGAGGGATAATAATGCTAAAAGAGATCGTTATCATCATCATAGGTTAGAAAGTTTTGAAAAATATGAATGGCCTTCATTACCAAGTTTTGAATTTTTAAAACAAAAGATTACAAAGAGAAAAAAATCAAAGAAACAAAAACAAACTTTAAAATCTCATAATCCTTTAGATCCACTTGATGATAATAGAGTCATAAGTATTACAGCTGAAGCACATGCAAAAGATAATGAAATTACAAAAGTTCCTTATATATCAGCTAAAGGACAAATCAAATTAGCATCAATAGAACTTTATAGAACATTAGAGTTATTAAAATCTTATAGAACTCTAAATCTTACAGCCTTTAAAAAATTAATGAAAAAATTTGATAAACAAACTGGTTCAAAATATTCAAATTGGTATTTAGAAAGAGTAACTTCAAGTCATTTAGGTACAAGTGAAATCATTGATGATTTAATTCCAAAAGTTGAAGAATTATATTGTGTATCTTTTGAAAATGGTAATAGAAAAATTGCTTTAGAAGAATTAAGAACTGATGCAAAAGAAAATCAATTTTGTAAATCAATGTATTTTTCAGGTATTCTATTAGGTTTAGGTATTCCTTTATTCTTATCAGCTTTATTCAATGGTATTCATAAGACTTTAGATCATAATTTATACGAAGGAAGATATATGTTACAAATTTGGGGTGGTTTCTTCTTATTAATATTTATGGCTTTGTTGTTTGGTATTGATTGTTTGATTTGGAATAAATATAAAATCAATTATGTTTTTATCTTTGAATTCAATACAAAGAATGCTCTAAATTATAGACAATATCAACTAATTCCAGCTATTTTATTCTTTATTCTTTCGCTTTTGGCATGGTTAAATGTTAAAGATTTTTGGCCACAAATATTTCCAGGGAGATATTGGCCATGGGTATATTTAATTGTTTTACTTGGTACAATATTATTACCTTTTGATGCTCTTTATCCTTCTGCTAGAAATTGGTTAATTAATATTATTTGGAGAGTTATACTTTCAGGGTTTTATCCAGTTTAATTTAAGGATTTATTCTTTGGTAATATATTATGCAGTTTACCATACACTATGGGAAATATATCATTCTTCTTTTGCATATATGCAACCAATTTGCAAGGTATAAATGATGGTACTGATAATTCCATTTGTGGTTCTTCAAGATCAAGAGCAATGGGTTTCTTATCTTGCCTTCCAGCTATTTGGAGAAGTTTACAATGTTTTAGACGTTATGGTGATACAGGTGATTGGTTCCCACACTTAGCTAATATGGTGAAGTATATGATTTTAACTTCATATTTCATGATGTTAAGCATTTATAGAATTAATCGTTCTGAATCTAATAGAGAAATATTTATGTCTATTGCATGTATAAATGCTGTTTATACTGCATTATGGGATATTGTTATGGATTGGTCATTATGTCAAAATCGTTACCTATTAAGAAAGAACACTGTATTTCCAAAATGGGTTTATTATTTCTCAATGATTTATGATGTTGTAGTCAGAATGCATTGGGTTTGCTATGCTTTACTTGGTCCTCATATTCAACAATCAGCAGTGATTAGCTTTTTGATTGCCTTAGCTGAAGTTTTTAGAAGATTTCTTTGGATGCTAATAAGAATGGAAAATGAACATGTTGCTAACATTGAAATGAATAGAGCATCAAGAGAAGAACCATTACCATATCCAACAAAGAGGAAAGATATATATGCACAAATAGAGGATTCTGCATCCGACATTGTTCCATTAACTTTCTTGGATGAAGAAGAAAGAGTTGGTGGTAACTATCAATCAACTTCAAATAACCTTGGTTCAGAAAGCTCTAATAATAAGACTAATAGAACAAGAAGAAATTCAATTTACAGTACAAATGTCTTCCAAGCCTTCTCAAATGCGATTGTTAATGCTCATGCTAAAGATTTCCAACCTAAGAAGAGAAGTCAAAGTCATAGATCACAGAGTTCAGAAAAAGATGAAGAAGAAGAACATGATGATGATGATGATGATGACGATAATGTCGATGGTAATTCTCTCTCAGAAGATTTAATAAGAGATGAAAATTCAGTGTATCAATATAGTACTGATGATGAAATAAGTGGAATAGAATCCATTAATGATAACTTACATAGTGAATGATTATAGCTTAATTGATAATATTAATTAGTTTATTTATTTAACTAATAATTAACATTCTACATAATTTGATGATAAAATAAACTTAAATTGATATATATATGACTGCATAAACTACATAGTTTAATTTTATGAATATGATAACATTTGATATAATTTTACTTAAATGATTTTTTTTTCCTAATAACCTTGAACTTTTGCATAGTTTGGTGGATATAATCTTTTGTAGATAACTTTTGATGTCCAAATAGGCAAGATAGATAAAGCCAATATTACTGCTAATTGAATGTAAAATGAAACACCAACCATATAATCTAAATCAAAATAATCTGATAAAAATGGTACAGAAGCAACATATATGACTAGAGTTGCTACTTCAGAAAATATCATAATTGGTCTCCAACTGTGAATTTCAATACCAACCATAACTAATTCATTGAGAACTAATGCACTAAAGCATAATGATACCATTCTATTGAAATCTTGTGTTGCTAAACTGGTAAATCCTTGAGAAAACAATTGAATAACGGAACCTTGATATAAAGAGACAGCACACCAAACAAAAAATGTAATGTAACTTAAAGACTTACCAGAAGTCAACTCATGATATAATTCAGGGAATACAAAACAAACTTCTTTCTGAACATCATAATCAAAAACTAAGGCAAAAACAGGCATCATTGTATAACAAGTTGCATAACCAACCATCAAAAACCCAGTGATCAATGCAATTGGTTCATAAGAAGACATGATTGAGAAAATAGCTTGAGCAACAGATATCAACAAACCTCTATGAATAACAAATTGTCCTAATTTGGCAGATCTCTTGTAACTATTTCTACCATGCCATAATAATAAAGTGGTTAAGTGACAGAATTGTGTGATAGAAAAATCAGCAGCTAGAGACGCTTGTTTACCTTCTTTACCAACAATACCAACACCGACATCAGCACATTGGATCATACTAACATCATTACCACCATCACCAATACAGCAGACTCTCTTTTTAGTAATTTCACGAATCAATAATGCAACATCAGCTTTTTGCTGTGGCGTACAGCGACAAGCAATAACACATGGCAAATGAACAACAATGTCAAAAAATTCTTGCCTGAAATTTCTTAAGTATAAACCAAGTGATTCACCATCAATCAATAAACAGGAATTAGTGTTGACTCTTAAATATTCTAGTTGGTTCATAGCACCTTGAAGTTTGCTTACCCTTGTAACAGTGTGGACATATTGACCTCTTGAAATCAATCTAGCACTGACAGATACACAACGAGCAGTTTCCACTTTATCACCAGTTAGCATCCAGATTTTAATACCAGCATTTCTTAATAATTCAATAGAAGATTTGACATCTTTCTGTAATTTATCCTCAACACCAGTCAAACCTAACAGCTCTAAATCATGTTCAAGATACTGTAACAAAACTCTTTGCATTTCAGCATCTCTATTTGACATTGCAGCAGATGCTTGTTCATATTTATCTTTAAAAGTTTGATAAAGTTGAGGGGTTAACTTTTTTCTACCAATAACTAAAGTACGTAAACCTTCTCTTGCCATGTTACTAGTTTCTTCATCTAACCAATCATTAGATTGAACAATTTTAGTCATAACAGTATCAGCACCTTTTTGCAAAAACCATAAATCATCATTCTTACGATCTTGAATAATTATACCCATTCTCTTTGAATCAGAATTGAATGGGAAAACTTGAAGAATATCATATTCCCAATTTTGATGTGAACCTTCATGATAAAGGGTAATACTATGACGATCTCTTTTAACCAGTGATAAACCAACTTGTTCAGTAAACTTAACTATAGCAATTTCATCAGGAGAAGCAGCTTGATATGTAACTTCACCATCTTCTAAAGTTGGTGTAACGTTATGGCAAATAGCTAAAGTTGAAACTAAATCACGAACTCTATTTCCTAAATCTCTTTTATTTGGAACCTTCTTACCACTTGGACCATCAGCATTGCTAACATAATCTGTAACTATATCCATTGAGTCAGTAGCATATGAAACAGTACCAAGATGTAATTTTTTCAATTCCATGTCATTTTGTGTTAAAGTGCCTGTTTTATCAGATAATAAATATTCAATTCTACCTAAATCTTCAGGAATTGTACTTGTTCTAACAATTGTATCTTTAATCTCTTTATCATGTTCTATTTGGTATGCATATACTGATTTTGCTAAATCTAAGTTAACTCTTAAAGAAACAGGAATAATTGTTGAGAATAAAATTAAAAATCTCATAACATCTAAATACCATTCATCTCCAAAACCATTTATGGCAACTAAAGCAAAGGATAAAACAAAAACACATGCACATAGAATCTTAGAAATTTTGTTGATTTCTATTTCTAATAAACCAATCTTAACACCAGATTTTGTTGTATTCATAGCTTGTCTTGTATCAACACCAGTATATATGACACAACCAATTGCAGTACCTGAAGCTAAAACAGTATTGGCCCACATTGTGTTATCAATTGTTAAACCTGTTGTAGAATTATCATATGTCATTTGGCCTAAGAATGAATGTATAGATTTTTCAGGTGCTGATGCAGTAATATTTATCTTTGTTAAATCATTTAATGAAAGATTCTGAGTAAGTGAAGGTGCAATTCTTAATTTCCAATCAGTTTCACCATCTAATTGATCTGTCTTAATAAATGATTCACCAGTATGTTCACTAGATTGTAAAAGAATCATATCAGCTGGAATTCTTGTATCTTTATGGATCTTAACTAAATCACCAACAGTTAAATTTCTACTTTGTACTAACTTTGGTTGTCCAATGACTTCATATAATTCATTATTAGCATCAGCATCTCTTCTACGTCTTTGAATATCATCCATTGCTTCTTTACTCATAGTAACAGTTAAAACAAATGCTAGTGGTACAATATATGATGACAGGTAACCAATTCTTAAAGCAGGGATGGCTTGTGATAATGCAACTATTAAAAAATATAAATTAAAAAAAAATTTGAATTGTTCATAAAAAATGATTGGAAGAAATGTAACAGGATTGTATTTGGCATTAGATATAGCATTCGATGGGAAATTAGAGCTCGGTATACCTGGGTAAACATTTCTTTCGATGTTTTTATCAGTCAGTTGTAAAGATGAACTTCTTCTTGATAATGATTTGGTGGAAGGTAAAGATTTAAACATTGAAGTAAATTGGTTCCAAGGGGATTGACTTTCAGATGAACTAAATGATCTTCTACTATTATTTCCATTTGTATAATTGTTTTGATTTTGATTAGAACCTATCAGAGGGGCATTATCATTTAATAAATCATCAAATGAATCATTTTTCTTGTTTTTAGACATGTTAACTAATGGGATATTATTATTTATGCTATTTGAATTTAAATTAATCACAGAACTTGTTTCACTATAGTTATTGAATGGATTATTATCTGTTAAATTGGCTAATGCAGCATCTAAAGAATCATCAAATTGTTCATCAAATGAAGTGACACTACTTTTACGACGCTTGCGATATTGGTCTGATAAAGGCATCTGTTTATTGTTAGGAAAAAGTTCTTGAATCTAGACTAATTCGTTGCCTTCTTCTTCAGTTATTTGATTTGGAAAAAGATGAATATATGAGTTCAAAACTTAATTGTGATTGAAGATGTAGTTTATCCTTTGTAAATGAGATGGCTATAAACCTTTTGTTGCTGATAAATATTAAGGTGTTTTTAAGGATATGGTGTTTTAAACTTTATCCTTTTATTAAAAAATTGAATCACAGTCCAACTTCACTGTATATTTTAATGAACAGTATCGGATATTGTTATCAATATCTAATGAATTGATTGTATGGTGATTCTATAAAATATAGATAAGATAGATGTTAAAAAAAACCTAAAGGAAAGCTTATAATTTTATATATGGTGTCTTTTTTTTTTTTTTTTTTT